>CM060200.1:39650165-39927411 GCA_030562195.1 Nipponacmea schrenckii | reverse complement strand
TCAATTTGCGTTTAGCTGGGATGTTTAAGATATTAAATTTGAAGTCAATTGTGTAAAAACGACATATCAATTGTATAAAACCGACATATCAGTAGTATAAAACCGACATATCAGTAGTATATAACCGACATATCAAGTGTATAAAACCGACATATCAGTAGTATAAAACCGACATATCAGTAGTATAAAACCGACATATCAGTAGTATAAAACAGATATATCAATGTATAAAACTGATACATTGGTGTATAAAACCGACATATCAATTGTTCGAATCCGACATATCGGTTCCTTGAATCCGACATCCGTTGTTAAAAACCGACATATCAGTTGTTTGAATTCGACCCATATCAGTGTATTAAATCGATATATCGGACTATGAACAGTGAATAATCAATGAACGGATTCGTGTGCGCGACAAAACGCGGTAGTTTACAATCTTTTTTACCCAATGGGCAATCGCATATTGCGATTTGAAATTTTAACATCGACGCAATGAAGTTTCTCATCGGGTATACCATGTATATTATTTACTAACTATATACATACCCTGTCGTGATTTTAGAGAACAAAGAGTTGTTAATTACGTATTTCGACTTTGTCGAAAACGTATTGTAATCGTTCGGATTATTTTATTTTTTACGTATTTCGACTTTGGCGAAAACGTATTGTAATTTTTTTTACGTATTTCGACTTTGGCGAAAACGTATTGTAATCGTTCGGATTATTTACGTATTTCGACTTTGTCGAAAACGTATTGTAATCGTTCGGATTATTTTATTTTTTTTTTTTTTTTTTTTTTTTTGTAATTCTTGGATGAGTTTGCAGACAAACTGGTAAAAGGTGCAGAAATTCTAAATCTACAGTTGATCTTAGAATGATTTCTATTATCAAATAAAACAAAACCGGAAGTTCTATCTCTGACAGGAAGTGAGAACCGGAAGTTCAGGTTTTTTTGCTTTAGCAAGTTTATTTTCAGTTCGATTTTGACCGGATTTTCAGATTTGAAAACTTCAATGTATTTGTCAACTAACAATTATAGGTTTTATGCAATTAGGCTAAATATTTTACCCACGATTTGCAATTCAATATTCAAGGGTCATCGGCAAAAATTTCAGACCGTGATTTCTCCTTTAATATAAATGGTAAAATTTTGAAACTTTACCAGTTGATAGGCGATATGTTTATAATTTTTGAAAAAATGTGAAAATAAAAATTCCACTTCCGGTTTAGCCTCAAATGACGTAATTACGTAACTTCCGGTCTATAACTGCTAGGTGAAAAGTGAAAACTGTTTTATAAATAACTTGTCAATAGTAATTGATTTGACCTAAATAATTAGGTCAAGCTGCCATATCGGCCGCCATTTTGAATTTTCGTTACAATTCTTAAATCCGAAATTCAGACACTACTGATAGACCGATTTTGATGAAATTTAGCACATAGATACAATGGATCATTATCTACCTTTTCTTGGAGACCGATTTTCGAATTTCGTATTTTCTTTCGAATTATTTAAATTTCGATTTTTTCAAAATTAGGTCACTTTAACGGGTACGGAAGGTGTGACCCACTTAATCTATGACCTTGAAAATTAGGTCAAATAATATTCAATATATTGTCTACAAGTAGATATTTTTTAATTTGGCTTACTTAAAAAATTCATAGAGTTAAGTGTACTTAAAGACAGCAAAAATTGATAATTTTCATATTTTCGCCATCATTAACCGTTACGGAAGGTGTGACCTAATTATTTTATGACTTTGAAAACTAGGTCAAATGATATTCAATATATTGTCTAGATGTAGGTAATTGCAAATTTAGCCTACATAATATTTTAAGGCTCTCGAAATACGTTCATAATTGTAAGCAATTCTAGTTTTATTTTTTTTTTTTTTTTTTTGTAATTCTTGGATGAGTTTGCAGACAAACTGGTAAAAGGTGCAGAAATTCTAAATCTACAGTTGATCTTAGAATGATTTCTATTATCAAATAAAACAAAACCGGAAGTTCTATCTCTGACAGGAAGTGAGAACCGGAAGTTCAGGATTTTTTGCTTTAGCAAGTTTATTTTCAGTTCGATTTTGACCGGATTTTCAGATTTGAAAACTTCAATGTATTTGTCAACTAACAATTATAGGTTTTATGCAATTAGGTTAAATATTTTACCCACGATTTGCAATTCAATATTCAAGGGTCATCGGCAAAAATTTCAGACCGTGATTTCTCCTTTAATATAAATGGTAAAATTTTGAAACTTTACCAGTTGATAGGCGATATGTTTATAATTTTTGAAAAAATGTGAAAAAAAAATTCCACTTCCGGTTTAGCCTCAAATTACGTAACTTCCGGTCTATAACTGCTAGGTGAAAAGTGAAAACTGTTTTATAAATAACTTGTCAATAGTAATTGATTTGACCTAAATAATTAGGTCAAGCTGCCATATCGGCCGCCATTTTGAATTTTTGTTACAATTCTTAAATCCGAAATTCAGACACTACTGATAGACCGATTTTGATGAAATTTAGCACATAGATACAATGGATCATTATCTACCTTTTCTTGGAGACCGATTTTCAAATTTCGTATTTTCTTTCGAATTATTTAAATTTCGATTTTTTCAAAATTAGGTCACTTTAACGGGTACGGAAGGTGTGACCCACTTAATCTATGACCTTGAAAATTAGGTCAAATAATATTCAATATATTGTCTACGAGTAGATATTTTTTAATTTGGCTTACTTAAAAAATTCATAGAGATAAGTGTACTTAAATACAGCAAAAATTGATAATTTTCATATTTTCGCCATCATTAACCGTTACGGAAGGTGTGACCTAATTATTTTATGACTTTGAAAACTAGGTCAAATGATATTCAATATATTGTCTAGATGTAGGTAATTGCAAATTTAGCCTATATAATATTTTAAGGCTCTCGAAATACGTTCATAATTGTAAGCAATTCTAGTTTCAAAACTGTATTTACCTTGTCCCTACTATTGTCCCTACTATTGTTCCTACTATTACCTCTAGTGCATAAAAGGTTTTTCATGGAGGCAATGTACACTCAAGACCAATGACAATTTGAGTTTTCAAGAATGGTCAATATGATCATATTCATTCATTAGTGAAACGTACGTGGTGTCATAGAGTAACAGAATCGCTTAGCTCACAAAACTAAGTCATTTTTGAAAAACGTTTCATCAATATATTAATCGTTTTCAATAATCAAATGCATTGAATCATTCAATACTTTTTATCTTTTATTCTTTCTTAAATTATATATAAAATATAACATATTGTAAACAAGTAAATATGTGAGTGTGAAAAATATAGCATCAATTGGCTATCACAGTGGCAAGTCCATAGGCAAGTAGACAGAAATATCCAGAGGAAATACTTTGTTCTCCGCCATTTTGTCTTGTAATCATCAAAGGCGTGTTGGTATCTGAAACACATTACATGTCAGTTAGATACTGTTGTTAATTGCTTTTACTACAATGCTTTGAATGACCCTCATTTTGCTAGTAGTATTATTTAGGTGATCTGTGAAATACAACTTGACCATCGTGACACTAGCGGTTGTAGCACCTGTTCTTTACCTCTGTTTAATCACAAACGACAGCTTCAAAAGATGTTCATGTTAATAACTGGAACGAGGTACATGGATTGTGTCACAAAGTCAAACATTGGAACCAATGCATACAAATCATCTAAAACAAAGAGTACATTAAATATTTCTATGCTTACCAATGAGGCTCGAGATGGTTGAAGGTTTTGTGTCTGGGTCAGTAGAAGGTAAAGTTGTTGATCTAGAGGTTGATGATGTATAAGTTGGTGATGTTGATGCTGATGGGGTTGATTTTGATGTCGTATCTAAAATAAACAATAAATAATGTTAAACTGCACAACTATCTTGTGTAACTGCAATAGCACATTATTCCACTGTTACTGTGTATCAAAAAATACCATGGTTTATAAACCGCCCGATCAATTATTAATATATTAATAGTTTGACATTCATAGTAAACACAAACAAGCAACACATATCTGCCTTTGTTCAGATCAAGTACTAGAATGGTTAGAAAGGTGGACCGACTGGACTCACGGTGACCCAGGAAGATTAAGTTACTCTGCTATCTCATTCGCAGATTACATAATACCAAATAACAAACCATGAGCAGTTAAAAATTTACCCTGAGATATTTGACAGTATTCTGTCCAGTTGGCTTGATATTTCAGTGATAAATTTCTTCTCAGTGAATCATAATCTAAGATGTCACAATGAGTTCCATGTATTTCTATACCAGCAGCTATCAGTACTTTCCTAAAACACCTGTAATAAACACGATCGGTGAGGGATGAATATAAGAATATAAGGTATACTAGTGAACTGGTCCATAGATATAGGGGACAAGATGGGTTTAGGGGGGGGGGGACTGTTAAAATAGTGTTCAATACATCAATGAAATTGTAGGCCTGAATATGAGTCAGTTTCGCGCTATTCGTTCTTTAAACATAGTTTCAGTCTCTACTGGTGTTGGGAGTAGAACTTATTCAATTACTATATTAAAATCCAAAAAATCAGGGGCTCCTTTCGTTCTACCTCCGCCCAAAAGATTAAAAATCTGAAAGACTTATTTATGATGCAATGGGCTCAGCATCAATGATCATTTTATGATTGTCGTTTTTCAGTTTAAGTTACCAATTGTATTTTGAGAGTTGAGTTGTACTTATTTTCACATTTTTGTATCAAAATGTAGACATGAGATTAAGTTCTATAAACCAGACATCAATCGAATGGGTGGAATGTAGTTTGGTTCAAACATTGAACATAACTATGCAGCGCCAGGGTGATTCAGGACGTCCCAACATCTCTATCCCGGAAACGTTTCACGATCTATTAGTTGTAGAGAGTATGGACCAATCTAAGTATATCGAACTTACCCACACCACCAACTCGTATCTGATATTCTTTTAAAGATTTCATCTCCTCCAAAATCAAATATCTGTTTATACTCTTCCAGAAATCGGTCACATGTTAAATATAAAGAACCATTTACTCCTAACAACAGGATCATTAAAGACATAATTTAAACTTAAACATGACATGCCTTCAAAGAGATACTAGGTCTTAGCATAAACATAACATTTGAAACTTTTAAACTTGGCCAATAACAGCTCTATTCATCAGTACCTGCTGCCATAAAGAACATGAATAAAATAAAGATAATGATGCATTTGATTATTGAAAAACGCTTAATAAATTGATTTAGCGTTTTTAAAAAATGATTTAGTTTGTGAGTTTTCCAGATTTTATGGGATTCTGTAAAATTTATGACACCAGGTTAGTTCACTGATGAATATATACTCATATTGACCATTCTTGAGAACTTAAATTTTTATGTTCATGCTAAGAAGCAGTTTAATTTGTTCTTCTTCAAGTATGGATTGCAATTAAAAGAGGTATATTTTATGTTTTATCCCTGGTTCAAATGACAGCGTGTGAAAACAGAATTGCTAAGTTTGCTTTGGTAATATAGTATTTAGTTTTAATCCATGACAACAAATTATTATACAGGTTGCCATAGCTGGTATATACTTAGCTTTAAAATCAATAAAATGTCCCATTTAGGGGGTTAAAACGATTTTTTTCTGCATAAATGGTTAGAGTGAAAATTAATTTCAACGACTATGAGCTAGAAATGGACATATATATTGTAATATTCAAAGCAAATATACGCCATACCCTCTCCATACCCTCTCTATTTACCTCACACCGTATACCATTTCAGGTCGCATTGTTCATCAATAGAAAAGAAATCTCCTTACAAGAACACACACAAATCCTGATAGGAATTGGCCAATATTGTAGAATTATACACAATGCGATTATTTTAAGACAAGATTGAATCACCAGAATTTAAAAACTTTCCGATGCAATTGAACGGGGAAAGGTAGCGGAACTTTGAGAATCGAGGAAGCCACGACTTTTACTATAGGGCAACAAATCCAAACTTTACCTGAACAGAGACTGGAAGCCATTCTATATAATTCTTTATAACTGGGTGGACTACCAACACCCTTGGTGTTTTTACATTTAACATGCACTTCTTCTAGGCTTCTACATTTTAAATAATCTAATATATACCTGGCACAAATATAAAAAAGAATATTTTCATTTCGCCCTTCGCCAAGTAATTTCTGTAATTGATAATCAGGCAAAGATTACGAAAAGACCCCAGACGTTTCTTTTGCTTGATATGGTAATCACGATGTTTAACGTCATTTAAACTTATTATTTAACCAACCGTAAACCGACGAAATTGAACGAGAGATGTATTGTAGATTACCAAGTATAACCTACCCACAATTCTTACTTGGAGTTGCCTGGCTCACATTCGGATCCGTTAGTGGCTCTGCACATTTCCAGACTGTCTCTAACTCTGAAACGGTAACAGATATTTTGGTTTGACATGAACAAAACAAACGTGCAACACACTGAAAGTAGGGATGTTGAAAGTGGTTAAAATAAAAGGATGCCAGCTCAGGCCTGTAGTGTGTTAGGGTGTGTATGTGTGGGTGTGGGTGTAGGGATTTGGGTAGGTATGTTGAGGGACGGGTATGTATTTTACCGTTAACAACGTAACAGTATTCACAGATTCAATCAACACTTGCCTAAAGCTAGCTAAGCCTAAGAATAACCTATGGTGCAACAGCAACATGGTTTGTGTCTAATTTCATATGTTGAAATATAACATTACATCTTACCCTCAGGTGTTAATCCAACAGAATTCGACCAATCACAGTTCTCACATATAAATTCCTCGGTTTCGTTCAGTTCTTGATAACAATCATTTACACTCTCACCCGTGTTTAAACAGTAATAGTATTCGATTTTAGATCTGAAAATTAAAACCATTATTTCGAAAAATGACTAACATCTGTACATAGTGAATATAATTTTGAGTAATTGTACCAAAATGGCCCTTAGTAGTAGTAGTTCTTATCGTAATTTCAAGACTAATTAGATCATTACCCAAGGGGTATTTGAATCAGTACGTGTGTATAGATTCTTTCGGTATAACTAATTGCACCTTAATCAAAATAGGAAATCATAATATTACAATAATTGTATCGTAATCACCATGTGTAATTGTATCATTATCACTATGTGTAATTGTATCTTTATCACCATGTGTTATTGTATCATTATCACCATGTTTAATTGTATCATTATCACAATGTGTAATTGTATCATAATAATCATGTGTTATAGTATCATAATCATCATGTGTAATTGTATCATAATCACCATGTGTTATAGTATCATAATCACCATGTGTTATTGTATCATTATCACCATGCGTAATTGTATCGTAATCACTATGTGTAATTGTATCATAATCACTATGTGTAATTGTATCATAATCACCATGTGTTATTGTATTATAATCACTATGTGTGTATCATCATCACCATGTGTAAGTGTATAATAATCACCATGTGTAAGTGTATTATAATCACTATGTGTTATTGTATCATAATCACCATGCGTAATCGTATCATAATCACCATGTGTTATTAAATCATAATCACCATTTACAATTGTTTTATAATCACCATGTGTTATTGAATTATTATGCACCAAATCATCGTGTACAAATGTACCAAAACATCACCAAACAATAGTTAGTCCAATATTTATTATTGATGCAATGTTCTCTTCAAACCAGCGTTTTGGACCTATTTTAGCCTCTGGTAGGTATTTTGACTGTCAATGTGGCTATCAGAGCTGGGACAAAGGCAGATTATAAGGTCTAAAAATACTGTATGATATCATAAAAAATTTCAACTAAAAATCGTGGGTTATTTTAGATCTTCCTGGGAATTGAAAAATAAATTACCCACCCTGGAAAATGTACTCTACAGGAAAATTATTCAGTATTACAAAGGACTATGAAACACATGCTTGTTCCAAATCATTTATGGACCACACAATAGTAAAAAAAATCATCGAATCTTGAAATAGACATAGTAATTCATGTAAAAAGACTTACGTGCAAGTTCCATCATAGAGCGAGCAAGATTTATTACAAGTCCGTTGGTCGTTAGAACTAGCTGGCCTGGTTAAATCAATGATCACGAAACACAACACTATGGAATCTGTAAGAGAATGAAAACGTTTTGAAAAAGAAAGTCGAAATTCATTTCAATGCGACATGGTAGACTCTAAATTTGAGAACATCAAATAAATCTTTCAAAATATGACGATTATTATTTGTCGTGAACATAATATCCAGGATTTAGAAAATATATGTTCTTTCAGATGTTCCCTCATCTTTCCATTTTGGGGTAAGATAAAGTGACTTACACAGGGTTAACAAGCGTATCATCTTCTCATTCTTGGATGTCTTCATAAAATAATGGGTTAATAATACCCGTAACTAAAAGAATGAAACGTTAAATCATCAATTGACACTTATCCATCTGTATTGTCAATAGAACACACTCAAGTGTAATGCCCATCGGTCAATAGAACACACTCTAGTGTAATGCGTACCGGTCAATAGAACACACTCAAGTGTAATGCCCATCGGTCAATAGAACACACTCAAGTGTAATGCCCACCCGTCAATAGAACACACTCAAGTGTAATGAGTACCGGTCAATAGAACACACTCTAGTGTAATGCAGCGGTCAATAGAACACACTCAGTGTAATGCACGTCAATAAACACACTCAAGTGTAATGAGTACCAGTCAATAGAACACACTCGGGTGTAATGAGTACAGGTCAATAGAACACACTCTAGTGTAATGAGCACCGGTCAATAGAACACACTCTAGTATAATGAGCACCGGTCAATAGAACACATTCTACTATAATGAGCACCGGTCAATAGAACACATTCTAGTATAATGAGCACCGGTCAATAGAACACATTCTAGTATAATGGGCACGGGTTAATAGAACACACACAAGTGTAAAGAGCACCGGTCAATAGAACACACTCTAGTGTAATGAGTACCGGTCAATAGAACACACTCTAGTGTAATGGGCACGGGTCAATAGAACACACACAAGTGTAAAGAGCACCGGTCAATAGAACACACTCTAGTGTAATGAGTACCGGTCAATAGAACACAGTCTAGTGTAATGAGTACCGGTCAATAGAACACACTCGGGTGTAATGAGTACCGGTCAATAGAACACACTCGGGTGTAATGAGTACATTTCAATAGAACACACTCTAGTGTAATGAGTACCGGTCGATAGAACACACTCGGTTAATGGCCGGTTTCAATAGAACACACTCTAGTATAATGAGCACCGGTCAATAGAACACACTCAAAAGTAATGAGCACCGGTCAATAGAACACACTCTAGTGTAATGAGTACCGGTCAATAGAACACACTCTAGTGTAATGAGTACCGGTCAATAGAACAGCCAATAGAACACACTCTAGTGTATTGAGTACCGGTCAATAGAACACACTCGGGTGTAATGAGTACAGGTCAATAGAACACACTCTAGTGTAATGAGTACCGGTCGATAGAACACACTCGGGTGTAATGAGTTCCGGTCAATAGAACACACACTAGTATAAAGAGCACCGGCCAATAGAACACACTCAAAAGTAATGAGCACCGGTCAATAGAACACACTCTAGTATAATGATCACCGGTCAATAGAAGACATTCTAGTGTAATGAGTTCCGGTCAATAGAACTCTATTTGCCATCTTGTACCAGTTTAAACAATGGTTGGATGGTTTCTTTTACTTCTGTTAACTAAATATTAAAGACATATCATTGAAAATATATCTTGAAATTTAATGGTCTAAAATCTGTTACTTACATGAGTAAAACCAATGGATTGATTTGTACAATTCCAATCAAATCTGGTTGAATATTCTTAAAGCTATAATTCAAAACTTTTTTGAATACAAACCTTGTTTTTAAAATCTTCAATAAGAGTAAGGAGTTCTGGAGATTCTTTCTTTAACAACTGAAATTAAATTAAACCAAACAAATTAACACAACATAGGTTTGGCTTGTATATAGATTCAGTAACTATATAAATTATCTAACTCGGGTGTAATGAGTTCCGGTCAGTAGAACACTTGAATAGAACACACTCTAGTATAATGAGCACCGGTCAATAGAACACATTCTAGTATAATGAGCACCGGTCAATAGAACACATTCTAGTATAAGGCGCACCGGTCAAAAGAACACACTCTAGTGTAATGAGCACCGGTCAATAGAACACACTTTAGTGTAATGAGCACCGGTCAATAGGACAAATTGGAGTATTATTAGCATCTGTTATAGCAATATGAGCTCACTGGTTCAAACCTCGCCAACGTTAGTTAGTTGAACATAGGACATGCATCATACTTGTTTCTTATCCAATGATCTCTGAACGCTGAATGCTTTTCCTCATGATTTACATATCATTATCCTGGGATCTCTTTAACTTGTATCACTACCGTGGCTACATGATAGGGCACCTGTTCAGTTATACCAGATAATCACCTCATTGTCAACACTACTCGAACAGTTATGAAAACAATAATTCAATTTATGAATGTTGCAGCCCAAACGTACGAGTCACCTGTGCTCAAACTGCGTAAATGTTTCCCCAATAAACGATCTGGACGCAGCGCATGTGATACTCCTTAGGTATCAAGGGATCATGGTATGAACTGAGCAAGCTTAAGGGAGTTCAAGTTCTGAGGCCACCAACAAACTCCTCCTGACTTGAAGGAATAACATATAACCAACGAAACACAGAGTGAACCTTTTTGTAAAATTGTAGGTTTACTACAAATAAAGGATAAAAATAGGCTTTTCATTAAACACCTGTAAACAAGTAGGACGTGTTGATTGCGAAATAACTTTGATGCGGAATCAAAATTCACATTAAAAGTTTATATGACCCTGCTAAGTCATATTTCGATGGGTATGAGTCTCAAGAAAAATGATTTAAAATATAAAAAATAACCAATAATTTAAATTTCGTTTTCTATATGGAGAAAGAGAAAATATAGAAAGGTTTAAAGGGTGCAGTTAGGGAGTGTCTCTAATGATATCAAATATCTGACCTGAAACTCTTTTCCTCGTTACTGGGTTTCTTTTAGGCCCTCTAGGCTAACTCAGTCAATATTGGACCTTTAACTCCAAACAATATCCAGATATATACACAACGTAGGCCTATGTCTTCTTCATCTGCACATTTTTAAAAATGATAAATGCCCTGGCTGTTTTCATTAAAACCCAACCAAGTATGTCACAAGATATTTATAATACATCTAATATTAGCTCAAATAGATGCAGGGGCCTTGACGATCTTTTTAAAAGATAAACAATAGTTAGCCCTACCTTTAGACTTTTCTGAACTTTCGTCTACCCATTTGTCATTTAATTTTTCAATAAAACTTCTTATATTAACTAGGACTATAGAAAACCTCAGCCAGGTATCCCCTTCATTGATGTAAAAATATGTTTTTATTGCATTGAATATGACACTCCCTAATTCACATTGATCAAGGACCTTGTTAAGGGCCCATTTAAAATAAAACAAACGTATAGAATGCAAGACTGAAAAAAACTTTCAACTAAATGAATTGACTAAACAACAAAATTGTCAGCTATTATTCTTTAATTTTTCCTCAATTCCATTTACAAATAAATAAAACGAAAAATATGTCACAATATAACATGGATGAAATATCAGAATAATTAAGGGTGGGTTCTTATGAAGTTGTTTTGATATCAATATTCATTTCGTTGCAAAGTGACAAAATGTATATTTCGATTTGTTGAAGTGAATTTGAAGAAGTGTAGAAGTGTAGAAGTTAGAAGTGTTGAAAATACATTTGTCAAAGTGTAAAAGTTTTACAAGTGTAGAAGTGTATGAGTCGATGTTGAAATGACGATGTGTGAAATGTCGATTCTACAAATGTAGATGTTATATTTGTCATTTTGGACCGAGAGTTCGGACAAGTATGCAAATTAATGGGTGGAGCCGACCTCTTACGGAAATTTACGACTATTAAATGAGAAATTAACGGAAATTTCCGGGAACAATATTGAAAAAATAACCGATATATTCTGGATGTTACATTTGTCATTTTGGACCGAGAGTTCGGGCAAGTATGCAAATTAGTGGGTGGAGCTGACCTCTTACGGAAATTTACGACTATTAAATGAGATATTAACGGAAATTCCCGGAAACAGTTTAAACTTAAATTAGAAAATACCGATGAAACACAATCTAGGTTCACTTTTATATCCGATTATACTTGCAAATTCGATTGTTCTAACGCCCTAGCTATTCTGTTTAGACGATTACTGATTTCTTGTCGTATCTCCATTATATCATGTTTTCTGAATTATATTGTCAGTTTAAAATGCAGACTGTAGCAGATTTATAGGTTCACTGTCATTAAGGCACACATTTTTTAGGCACACCTCATTTAGACACGGTATTTTCGGCACGCTTTGTTTATGCACACGGTCAGATAAGCACATCTCATTTAGGCACAGTGTTATTTAGGCACAGTGTTATTTAGGCACAGTGTTCTTTAGGCACAGGTCATTTAGGCACAGCGCTTTAGGCACCCCTTAAACTATATCAACATTTATTTACGCACACTTTCAATTAGGCACGCATTCATACATGGCCAGACACGTTTTTGCTACAGTCTAAAATTGTATATTTTGTCAGCTGGTAAGCTCACACACACATATCAAAGTAAGGTAAGTTCACTGATAAATATATTTTCATATTGAGCATTCCTGAAAACTCAAATTTTACGTTGATGCCAAGACGCAGTATTCCTTTAATACAACTTTATTGCAATGTGTTAAGGTTACACATATGTGCTGATAATGATTTCCTAAACCGCGATTACTTTCTTCCACTAGAAAATGATCTCCCTTTGCCCTTGAGGTTTTGGGGGCCATGCCACCCACCCCCAATCTTTGGAGCCGGGTGTGCCTAAATGATATAGTGCCTAATATATGTGTGCCCAATTGAATATGTGCCAAATTGAAAGTGTGCTTAAATTGCTGTGTCTAAATAACACTGTGCCTAAATGACCAGTGCTTATCTGACCGTGTGCCTAAATGAAGTGTGCCTAAAGTACAGTGTTTAAATGAGGTGTGCTTAAAGAAAGTGTGCCTAAATGACTGCTTACCGATTTATATGGTGTAAGTAAGAGCACAATATATCGGTTATTTTTTCAATATTGTTCCCGGGAATTTCCGTTAATTTCTCATTTAATAGTCGTAAATTTCCGTAAGAGGTCGGCTCCACCCATTAATTTGCATACTTCTACACTTCTTCACTTCTACACTTGTACACTTCTTCAAATTCACTTCAACAAATCGAATATACACTTTGTCACTTTGCAACGAAATGAATATTGATATCAAAACAACTCCATAGGTTCTCTGATAATCTAATTATGGAGACAAGTTAAACTCAAATTGGTGTACGATAGTCTTGCGAAGCAAGGTGACATACGCCCACCAGCAGCTTTGATTGCAAATCAAGTACAAATCATTGTTTGTTGTCCATTCACATTTCGTTCATGTCTATTCTATAGGGAATTTTATGTCGGCCACAATATTTTGGTGAAACATTATCAGATCAAATTAAAATCAAAAGAATCCAAACTAATCGTTGTCTGTAGTGTGAGCACGAGTTGCACAATATACCTAACATAAGTCGGAAACCACATTTCAGTGAAAAATTACCAGATCATTACAAAAATAAATAGGAATCAGCTTCATAATGACGTTGACCAACAAAATAAATATCAAAAGAATCCATAGAGAACTGTTGCCTGTAGAGTGAGCACGATTTGCTCCCTATAGCTAATGAAGTGAAAATTACTATGTTAGACGCAATATTTCGGTGAAATATTATCGGATCATCACGAAAATCGATAGGGATCATCTTCATAATGACAATGACTTACAAAATAAAAATAAAAAGAATCCATAAAGACACGAGTTGCACCCTATGGCTAATGGAGTGAAAAACCTTAAGTCAGACACAAGACTCCAATATTTCAATGAAAAATTATCAAATCATCAGGATAATTGGTAGGGATCATCTTCATAATGACACCGACCCACAAAAAGAAAATCACAATAATCTATAAAGAATTGTAGCGTGTAGAATGAGCCCAAACAAATGTGAACAGACCACTTGACCGCCCGGACGATTACAATATACGCTGCAAAAGAAATTTGAGGACATAGATATAAATTATTATGACAGTTTTGGAACAAAATGTTAACAAATAACATATCTCCGAGGAGTAGACTACATAAGAGCCCTTTCTGTTAACCATATCAAAGATATGAGGGAGAGATTGCGTACATCTGTATCCACATTTTGGGGCCCATCTGTGTGCATCCAATTTTTTAAATTTTGTTTCCACATCATTTATTGTAATGTACCATTGGACTGAATGTTTGACAGGACCATTGGACCTTATTCTACCCCATGTGAACTAAAGACTATTATTATTAAATAAATTACTAATTCTATATTTGAAAAAAAATAATAACTAGAGCTGTGAACAGCACTGAGCTTGAACTATGATACTTTTTTCCATTGCTGCAAGATCTATTGAAACTTTTAACAAATATAGAGGGAAAAAAGAACAGATTATCTATAATAAATAATTATCACCTAAGAAGAAAATAATAAATTATTTCAAGAAACAAAATAAAGAAAAATTGAACTTAAATTGGCACCATAAATAAGCTCTTCATTTCCAGCACAAATTCAGTTTCAGATATTCATTTTTGATTCAAGCCCATTTAAAAATGTTTGGAGCAAACCAAAATGCTCTACCTATTTCTGTTTATTCTAGATACTTCCCAAAAAAAAAAAAAATCAAAAAAAAAAATTGATACAAAAACAAAGCATGGAAATAAATTGAATGCCACACAATGAACTTATGTTTGTATGACAAGGTGTGAACTATAAAATTATTTATACAAATATCATGGTTACATAAACCTTAAGAGAATTACCATATTTGAACAATTATTGGTTTACCAAAAATATAAACTAAAAATATGAGTTACACTTAAACAAATTAAAGAGAAAAAAATGTGCAACAAAAAAAGAAATAAATCTCTAGAAATATCATCTTCTGCTTGACTGGTTAAATATAGTTGAATAATCAACTCATCTTAATGTATTATGTACAGGAGTTGAGTTGGAATGATGATACACTAAGAAAATAAAAGATTTTGCGATATGCCAATAATGCATTCAACACATGAATAAGACAAAATGACACATAAAAATATTAAGTCAGACAAAAAACAAAGTCTTTCAAAACAAGATTTAAATATGACTTGATTTATAAACACTGAATTCAATATAAAGCTTTGTAACATCGTATACACATTTGATACCAAAGTAATAGATATTGTTGTCATTCCATGTGGACGGAAACAGAAAATAAACAGAAAATAACAATGAATTTATCAGTGAACAGCTGTTCCATTAACAGTGATTTTATATACAGCACAGAAATGATCATAACCAGATTCTATTACCACTCTTAGATTCTGAGCTTTTATATTTCCAAATGAAAAATCTTCTATTTGAGGTGCTGAATCTGATGACTGGAGTTCTGGAAAAAAAAATATAGGACACATTGCTTTGATTTGATAGAATTCAGGATTGCATTTTTGAGGTTCCCAGAGAAATTATTTATGTCCATAGTTTTCCATCCTACAAAAATTAATAAACTTCACACAGTCAGCAAATTGGCCCATGATCAGTTCACTTAAAAAAACAATAACATAATATGGATAGACAGTACATATACTGGTACACGACTTAATACAAGGTACGTTATACTGAAACAGACCTCATTTCTAAATATCAAACAAATTGATACTGTATAAACATACCTTTCTGTTCAATTGTTTTAAAATTCTGAGAATCATCTGAATTCACCTCTAATTTTAAATCACGAACTGGAATGAATAATAATTTAATTAATAAAATCTTCTACGTGGGTCAAAATTAAAACAATTCATCAATATCAAACCACCAAAACTCCCTGTGTCTAAAATGATTACTAATGACGATAAAATGATTACTAATGAATGAATACATATGACGACAAAATGTTTACTAATGATGACAAAATGATTACTAATGAATGATTACTTTTGATGACAAAATGATTACTAATGATGATAAAATGATTACTAATGAATGATTACTTATGATGACCAAATGATTACTAATGATGATAAAATGATTACTAATGAATGATTACTTATGATGAAAAAATGATTACTAATGATGATTTTTTTTTTACTTATGATGAAAAAATGATTACTAATGATGATTTTTTTTTTACTTAGGACGAATAAATGATTACTAATGATGATTACATGGTTATTTATGATGATTATTATAATTACTGAAGATGATTCAGTTTAACATTACTTACTATTATAACTTGTTAATGAAACTGAGTTGATATTAACAGAAGATGTAAATCGTATCACAAACTCTTGAGGATACAAACCACAGGTAGCCCAGAAGGTGTCATCTTTTCTACAAAATAAAATATGAATCTACAGGCATTAACTAGCACATCAATGCAAGCAAATTTTATTTGATGATTGTAAATCTAAAATCGGTTGAAAATGTTTCTGAATAAACAGTGGGACAGTTGGTGAGACAGTAGAGTAGAGTGTACATTGAGGCAATAAGGCTTATCAGGGCAGTGAAAGAGCAGTGTCCTATAATAATACAGCAGGAGCAATCCTACAGAATATAAAACAGAAGGATGCAGACTATTTATAATCAATGCTTGAAATTCATGAACAGGTTGATTCTTCTAAATATACTATTTATCCCTAATTATATTTATTTATTTATTCCCAATTCAATTGGCAATTGTCTCTTCCAAACCTAAACCTATAGCCTATGTAGTTTGGAAAACCAAGACACCATTTCACAGGCTCACAAAGTCCCAAATCTCAGTGTATATTTACCCGTCAATCATATTTTCTGGTGGATATTTATCATCACTTGATGTAGCTAAAATAATCTGGGCACCAGCTTCAGAAAGAGCCAAGTCAAACATCTTTAGTCTGTTGTAAAAGCAAAAATATTTGTTGTCAAGTGTCTGCTAAAAAATGCGCAAGAGTGCGCAAGTGTAATAAGAGTAAACATTGTAACTTCCGTTTCCTGTAGATAAATTTTCCGCGAAATGCGAATCCATTATAATCTACACTAACTTCACTAATTGTAATTATAGGTCTCTATACTTAAATCAAATCCTTTTTAATAGTTTCAACATAAGATAACAAAACACATTTATATTCAAGCATTCAATCCCTTTAAAAAAAAAAAGGAATAAAATTGAAAAGCTAAACTCTACAAGTTTGCTAATATCTTTTTGTTGATATTCAACTTCAAGTCTCAACAAGTGTGGTAGCCATAGGTTTATAGCTTAGAAAATGAAGAAGATTAAAACAGAAAACTTAACACAAAACATCACTGAAGACCACCCTTCTGATATTCATCATCTTCAAAGCCCTAGTTCATTGTCTGACATCTGTATATATTACATAGCTTTAAATATCAACTTGGTCGACTCTTTATTTGGATTTCCTGATGTTGTGGGAATTAAAATCTTTCAAAAGTCAGAAGAATTAGGGAAGTTCAAATCGCCATGTCCAGAATCGCAGGCATCATTAAGACTGTTCTGTGATTCATATGAAGGAGATGTTTTATCTGGTTTATCGGTGTGTAACAACCATTTGTGTTTAAATAACTATTATTACCAGATGACAATGTTTCAATATTTAAAAGAGTTAGATATATCAGGTAATGGTATTGGAGATGAACATGATATTTTACATCATATTTCTAAACTAGATAGGTAATTACTTTATTTCATTCTCTTGTTTATTCTCTTGTTAACTAGATTTCATTCTCTTGTTAACTAGATTTCATTCTCCTGTTAACTAGATTTCATTCTCTTGTTAACTAGATTTCATTCTCTTGTTAACTAGATTTTATTCTCTTGTTAACTAGATTTCATTCTCTTGTTAACTAGATTTCATTCTCTTGTTAACTAGATTTCATTCTCTTGTTAACTAGATTTCATTCTCTTGTTAACTAGATTTCATTCTCTTGTTAACTAGATTTCATTCTCTTGTTTATTCTCTTGTTAACTAGATTTCATTCTCTTGTTAACTAGATTTCATTCTCTTGTTAACTAGATTTCTTTCTCTTGTTAACTAGATTTAGTTTTCTTGTTAACTAGATTTCCTTCTCATTTTTAACTAGAAGTACTATAAATATATGATAAGCATAATTCTTTCAAAAATACCGTACACTAGGAATTTTACTTTCTATTTCTATATACTATGTCCTTTTTAATATTGCAGTCATTTTAACATTCAACTGCGTAGAATAGATTTGAAGGCTCAAATATCGAGGGTGAGCTGTGGACACTATTGCTGTTGATGAAATTTCCGTTTCTGAGACAAATCAAATCATAAACACAACTTATCACAGACTAATATTACAGTAATGCTTAGACTACCTAAAATAACTTGGTGTTGTTTTGAATCATACCCATGTGTGTATGAATATCTCTGTTTCAGATTAGAGATATTATGTTTAAGAAATAATGGCTTGAGTGATGTCGGGATCAGAAAACTAACCACACCTATCAGAATGTTACAGAAGGGACCTCTACAATTACTTCATCTTGACCTATCTGGTAATGTTGATTGTATATTGAGAACTATTTTAATTCTACTATTTGTATCTATATTGGTTGATATTATAACATCAGTGAGTAATAAGTAAGATTGCGTTTTTAAATTAGGTGTATTGAATTTGAATCACCTTGGTAAGTGTAATCTTGGTTACAAGCTCTATCTGAACTCTTCTTACGACCACCCTAATCTTCTCCAAACACCTTATAGCAAGAAAGCTCTGAAATAGTTCCAAACCTGATAAATATAATTTTGATACTTATGTTTTTTGTGATGAAGGGAGGTAACTTTATATCTAGTTTTAAAAGGATGGATTTGTAGAAAAAATACATAAAATTAGATAAGATGTTTACCTAGTATGAAAGATTAAAAATATATTTAAGAAATAAGGAAATAATTAATAAAAGAAAATGTCAACATTTAAATATTTGAAATTGTTGTTTTGTAGAAAATTCCAATATTTCATCATTGGTTTTAAGATATTTAAAATGCTTTCAAAACCTAGAAGTTTTAAATGTCTCAAACACATCGGTACGCGAGGCAAGTCTCAAGTTTTTTCATAATACATTTTTTTATTCTAGGTCTGTTTTCATTGTTTTCTATAATGGGCAAGTTCCAATGTGCATTTTTATATTCAAGGTGTCTATTTTCTTCCAATAGCTATTTTGTCTTTATGATTGATATTTTTAATCAAATTGTGCCTGTCTTCGTTGATTTTTTTATTAAAATTTTTGTTCCAAAATCTATAGCCTTTAAAAATATACAAATTTTGAGAATTGTTTGTTTTCAGATCCGGATAAGAGAAGCATTAAAATCAATGAATCTAGTCTTGTGTCAAGATGATACAACACATGTATTAACCGTTAAAAACACAGGGTGGGCAACTCTTACAATAGAAACATGGAAACAACAGACATTACAACCACCAGATAAACCTAGTAAATTGTTGAACAGAAACTTCTGTGAGTATTTTGATTATGTTTCATCTTCTTATCTGTACTGTAATAGTTCAATATAAAGGGGTGATAGAAGGATAATCCATAATACACTTATCACATTCTGTAGTTGTAGAACAGTATTTGCAAAGCATACTAGACAAAAATGTATACATCTTTCATTGTGGCTTTTAAATTTCAAGTTGAAGATGAAACAACATAGGCCTACATTTCGACAAAATAAATGTTAGTAGACGTTGAAACAATTCTATGGTCATTTTCAAGTAATAAAGATATCTTTCAGATAAAAGGACTGTGAAAGAAGAGAAAGGATCATCAGTTTCAGATATTAAACCAAGGAAGCAATCCAGATTGATATTTATAAAGTCAAGTCCAGTAACAGGTTGTGTTATTCCTGAAAAAACTGTCCAAAAATCACCTTTAAGAACTTTAGATACAGAAAATAATCAACTTAAAGAGATATATGGTGATGTGCAAATTAAAACTAATAAGCTTACATTGTCAGATCTAATGGATTCTTGGTGATGCTGTTTGATATATAGGTTGATATGTGATGGATTACCTTATTATCTAGTTTGTGATGAAAGGTGGAAAAAGTCATTGACATCCTAATCTTCTAGACTGGCTTTCAAGCAAGTCTTATCTTCATTGTTTAATGTTTTCACTGGTTGTAAATCTATCATCAATGGGAATCTGTTACCTGGCTAGTGGCTATTATCATGGTGTATAAATGGCAGCCAGGTTCCTTCAACTAGTATTGGTACTGCTTTTGGTAAATATGGGAGACACATGGGTCCAATTGATAGTAATAAGTGACATTTGGTGATTCTTAGACTTCAAGGCTTTGGAATTGGAAGATTGAAGCACGGAAACCCAGCTTAAAGTCTCTGTAGAAAGAGTTCCTAGGAGAAACAGTAAAAAACTAAAATCTGGCTATAACAGTTTATTTCATACAACAGAAATAACAAGATTGTAACTTAATTAAAACATTAATTTCTGTAATCAAACTTTTATAGTAGATATTATTCCAATACTTTGAATTTCATTAATGTTTTTTATTATCATTGTCAAGGTATTGCTATTTATCTCCATTGTTTCAATAATAATTTGTACCTTTATAATTATGGTCTTTACTTAAAATGTATATGGCAAAAAATAGCTAAGATATGTCACACTAGGTAAATGAAGCTACCTGCAGTGTTATAAGGATATTAATGAATAAAAATATTAATTAGCATAATTCATTATATATTACAAATTTGAAATGAGAAAAAAAATTTTTTTTTTTTAATCTAAAACTGAATATATTTTTACTGAAATTGGATACTGTTTTATGACTAAAAATGACATTTCAATTATGTACTCCTATTTTCAGACCAGCTGTGGTGAGAATGAATTTTATGTTTAAAATAGAATAAGCTGATAGCAATTGAATTTTATTTAATTATTTAATATGAAGAAGAAAAGGGCGGAAATTTTTTAATATTGCCCAACCTATTGTTTATATCAAGTTAATAAAGTGTTTAAAAGATGGAGGATTCTATTGTACTGATATAATATTATATTTATTTAAATTATTTTATTTTGTGGGTTACCAATCCACGAAGAAATAAGGATATTATAATGTATCAGCAATATAAAGTTGTATCTTGGTTTTCACTTTTTGAACTTGTCATCAATGCCTGAAATTAAACAAAGATTTCAATATAAATAACATCAATAAAAAGGAAAGACCGGAGGTTATGTTTCAAAAAAGCATTTACTTGAGAATTTCAAAACATTTATTTTATTTAACAGCCATCAACTATTTGCTGGCTAGCTGATTGGATATCCTACTTAGAAATGGTAAGGCTTTAATCGGCTTGACCAGTGTGTCGTATCCTGTGGAGAGCAATTGTCACTTAAAAAACTATATTCAAAGTTAGAGGTACAGCAAATTGAGGTCTGTCCTGATACAAAAATTATTTAGGAGAAATGATACTATATTTAACAAGAGTGACCTATTGTACATGGAGGTAATATAGAGCACTCAATAGACAAGTCAGAAAAATGAAGAGTCATAAGACCGGCCTACAACTCTTCTACCCTATATCAAACCTGGACCTATTGGAGTTGGACAGCCTTCTCTTTGGTGATCTTGATCTGGAGCGTGAATCAGATGTACTTCGTCTACGCTTTTGATATCTGTCTCTTGATCGTGATCTTGACCTAAAAAAAGTATATTAAAGTCATCTTTGGGTTGTTGACACTAGAACTGTGTTTCCACTCGGAATTGTAAAAACGCTGTGTTTCCATTTACTTTATCTGGTTCCCAAAAAACATGCACATTATAATAGACATATTGCGATATACAAGAATACCAATGTTGCGTGTGCAATCATATAATTAGTACGCCTCTATTTCTTAACGAAAAAGCAGGCTTTAAATTGCAGAACCAGAAAAAAGGTTTTCAGTTCTTGAACTGCAACGGTTCAGCAATTTAACTAGTGGAAACACCAGAAATAAAAATTTCATGCTGGCTTTTTGTCTCAAGAGTAAACTCAGTCATGGTGTTGACAAAAGTATAAATTTACAACCATTTATCAGCAATCCAAACAGAAAAACATTGGCACCATTTCTCTTAATCTTTATTTTATCGTAAATTAAAATTTGGAATGTCAAATTGACCCATGTGACAAATTTAATTCAAAAGAATCAGGACCTTTACTCTAAGATACAATAAGTAACAGGAAAGACTTTTAGCAGTAAGATGCTAATCAAAATCTGCTCTACCTAATTTCTTATAATGATCTAAAGAGGTAACAATACACCAACACCCAAAATTGGCTGGAAGTTGATAGCGACCTTTGACTTGTACCCTTTACCAGTTACCTTGACCTAGAGTAACTCCTCCTTCTCCGGGAACTTGATGACCTTGACCTTGAGCTGGAGCTTGAAGAAGAACTTGAATAAGATCTGGAAAGTGACCTGGATTTAGATCGGTGATGATTTCTTTGTGTTGTTGGTAGTTTTCTGTTCAGATTTAGACTTTGACTCGTTATCACTGTCATCACTTAATGCATATTTCGATAAATCAGCATCTTCCTAAAATGCAAAATGCATAAAAGATCTCAGTTTTCAAATGCAACCTGATAGCTCACTATCGCAACATCCCATCATATATATTGTATTGACAAACAATACAAATATCTATTATCCTTCAAATATATTACGGAGGTTTAAAATGTTATAAACGCTATAATGCTTGGCATGTGGCCTACAGGGTACTATTACAAAGTCTGAGTCAATAAACTATCGCATAAATTATCATTTAGCCAATCAGTTTTGAGCTCTTGAGTCAGATTTTTACTGAATCTGAGCTGTACTTCAATGAGCACTGTTTGGAGAGTTTGGAGATTCTACCTGTGCTATTATGAAAATGAAATGAATGGAGTTTAACATCCTACTCTCCTGCACCTAATGAAAATGGTGAGCTATATCAAAGTAACATCTTTAACATGATATAACTCAATAGTGTTGGCAAAATGCTTGTATTTATCCATGTACTCAATGTTATCCCTTTCTGTCTACATACAGCAGTTAATTGAAAAAAAAGAAAGAAACAACTAGATTTTACAAGGATAACAACTGAGGCTCACAAGTCTGCAGTGACAGGGATCCTTTCTACCAGCTGTTCCTTGGCCAAACCTCTTGGCATTGATCTTTCCCCGGATTATCTGTACCCATTTACAGCTGGGTGGACTGGAATTGTGAGTGAAGATGACTTATTTAAGGTCATCAGACTTTTACACAATGATCGAGATAAGAACTGACGTACGACATTTCAATGTATCCAAGCAAATGATGTCAAGACATAAAGAACCAACGCTCTAACTGCTGTGATATTCACTTCTCTCTGTGACTTACATCATCTGATTCTAACATATATTTTGATACATCTCCATCCTCGTCATCTTCTTCTTCATCATCTTCATCTTCTTCAGGAGGTGGGGCTGGTGTTATTTCTTTTATTGACTGAACTATTGGTAATTTACCCCTTCTCCCTTTCTTTAATCGGCCAAACTAGAATACAGGTGAGTAAGAACATGCACTATGTTTCCACTAAACAAGAGTAGAAGCTTCTTTAAAGTAATGGCCAGTATGACATTGATTCAGCTAGAGTAGTGTATTGACTATCTTTAGAAGCTTCTATCTTTTTATATATAACACAAGATAATTATTATAGGATAAATACACAATTATTAAATACAAGAGTACATAACAGTTCTACAAAAGTTACACTGGTCGCCATCAGATGAAATGGTGAAAGAGGATACAAGATGTAAACTAAGTGTTGAAACGTTATAGACCCATGTATTAAAGATGTGTGAATTTATTAGATAATTATTATCTTTTGTTATATTTGGGCTCATTGCTTCTAAATCTATATCATCGTGTTGGAGTACAAGCCTCATGTTTCAGCTGGGCAAATTGTCAAACCAAGATGTTCTGAAGCTGAAGATATTTTATTTTGATTTAAACTATTTGTGAGCATATAATCAAAGTCAACTTCCTGTGCTGCACAGGTGTCAGAGATCTCATCAAACATATATACTGGTATATACTTTGATTTAGTAACTGTCCTAATGGATTATATATTCAACATTGTGTAAGCATTATCAAATCAGCTGAATTAATATATTTCAAAGGTATACCTCATCATAGTCATCATCATCATTTTCTACTTTTTCTTTATATTCTACAACTTCATCTCTTTCCATAAACCCACCACCATAACCTGTCCTTTGTTCAACTTTGCCATATTTTGGTGCATTACAAACATTGCAGGTCATTCTTCTAGCCCAGTTTACATTGCCACAACTAAAAAATAAAAGTTTGTGTATGAGAAATTGAACAAGAATTTCAAATTTACAACGAAGCTACTACTTGCTCTTTAGAAGTCTTCATATCACAAATGAATATCTTTTTTTTGTCTAACATTTTGTTACTGAAAGGGCTAAATATGCAATTTCTATGTAAAGTGGGAATTTAAATCTTTATTTTTTCTTCCTTGAACTATTCAAAAGGCTTTGTATCATGCAAATGACAATTTATCTAGTTCATTTGAAGCTGATTTTTATCACATTATTGGGTTATTATATGAACTTTCAATGAAATCGGTTTTCTTATTAGACAATACACAACTATGTTTCTAAATGTCTGTTTTAATTAGAGCAATGAGATTTATTTTTACCTTTTACACTGCCAATCATCGGCACTGAACAGACCTTTACTCTTCTCAGCCATCTGCTTTCCAATTTCATGCCCACCTTTTTTAACCAAAGTTCCATCTTTCTTTACTGGAAAGGGTAAGATATCAATAAGCATTCAAAAGGGGGAGTTGGCCTAGTCAATTTACGCTTATAAGGCTGTGGACCGTCATCGGCAAGCCTATATTGTGAAATGTTATACATGGATCTCTTTAGACATTAGGAATGAAACTTTCTCCATTTCTGGCTACACCTCTTTACTTTTAGAGTTAGAGAATGCTTTGGACCTCTAACTGTAATGTATATCTTGACACTTGTACAGCCCATGCCAACAAAAATTAAAAAAATGATATATAGTCAATGAATTTTATGCTTACTTATGCTAGGGGTGTTATTTTTACTTGCTCCACATTTGTTACATTCACTTCTTCTGGCAAAGTTCACATTTCCACAGCTGTTAATAAGAAAGTAAAAAAAAAAATACAATAATCCAGTTGTAGTCTGTAGTTGACACATCAACTCATCAAGAGTTATCTTCCCTTACCAATTGAATTGGATATTCCGCCAGGCGTTTAGCACCTAAATATTGAATTCTATGTGCATTAAATCGTTCAAAATGGAATGCTTTCTTTTGTAATTTAAATACCTTGGATCTGAGCAGGTCCAGTCTCCTTCACTTTGTTTGAATCGGCCTCCGCCTGCACTTTCCTTCGTAGACATCCTTCCAGATTATTAATGTAAGAATGGTGGCGCTGCAGTTTTGTAGTCCGGATTATTCAGTGAACAAGAACTAAAATGAAAGTAGATTGAAGGTTACGATCGGGCCACCATGAATGTACTTGTTATGAAAATAATAAAGATACATTTATACTAAATTAATCCGCATATTCATTGCAAATCGATCATTGAGTTATCAAAATTTTGTTATTGAAAAGGGGCACAAAGGATGGACTCCTCCCTTCGCCAGCGTTCAGCTGTCAATGAGTCAACAGAACACTCTCATCAATTCAACTTCAGCAACGAAAGCAACGACGATGAATTTTCTAAAAGAAAAGGCAAACATTTTCACCACAATTCTGTGAATGGATTAACTTTGATTCCTTTGCTGCTATTCACTCATGCTATATTGACGTTTCTTGTTCATAACAGATTGAATAGTTTCCCACAACCTCTTACAATCAGGGGATCAGTACCGACAGACTTTGTTGAAGAAAGAGTGCGGGTAACTTTGGAGTCTCTGGTCAGCCTAGGTCCAAGGGTAACTGGCAGTGATGCCAATATTGAAGCAAGAGATGCCATTCTTGGTGTCATTGAAGATATCAAGAAAAATTCAAAGGATCTGCATCAGATATCCATTGATCAACAAACAGTAGATGGTGACTTTGCAATAGATTTTCTTGAAACTGGTCATTTTACAAGTGCCTATAAAAATATTCATAATATTATGGTCAAGTTTACAGCCAAGGACAACCCTTCTAATCACAGTTTACTGGTAAATTGTCATTATGATTCAGTTCATGCCAGTCCAGGTAAATAAACAAGAAATTTGACTCTCTTGTTGAGACTTGTAAATAATTATATCTGTGAACAGTAGGCTTAAACATTTTACAATTAAATACAGCAAAAAACTCTCTTTTTGACGTACTCAAAATTATAAATTAATTTCTATTATTGAAAAGATTTTCTTGTAATAGCCAGACAATACAGAACTGACACACATGTTCATATTTTGAATTTTTTCCTATGTCAAAGGTTTAAAAAGGTATAATATGAACTGACTGTTATATCTTTCAGGTGCCAGTGATGATGCTGTTAGTTGTTGTGTAATGTTAGAATTACTGCGTTCATTTTCTCAACATAGTCAAACATTTCAACATAATGTTATCTTTCTTTTTAATGGAGCAGAGGAGAATGTCCTTCAGGTCATTTTAAAAAAAATTTTTATTTTGGATGAGACGTATCTAATTCTTATATAGCATGGGTTTTGCAAGATATTACTTAATCAAATTGAGTTAAATTGTGTTACTTGATGATATAAAAATCAAAATCAAGTGTACCGGTTCATGTAGTTAGTTTACAGTTTAAATAAGAATAATTTCCTTTTCTCTGATAATAGTAGGTCTTGTAAACTGATTTGCATATCTAATTATTTCAGGCAAGTCATGGGTTTATTACCAAACATAAATGGGGAAGTTCAATTCGTGCGTTTGTTAATTTAGAGGCTACTGGAGCTGGTGGCTGGGAGATGGTATTTCAGACAGGTGAATGATTACTCTATATTTATATTGATTACGCTTTAGTTAGGGGATTATTGCACGACAAAGATGAGAGTATTATTGTCAAAACTAACAAGATATCTAATAAGTGGGGTTCTATAGCACAGTGGTTAGATCGTTGGCTCTTAACGTCAACCTACGTGAACCTAAGTTGTTATCTTTGTAAAATATATTGTTTCTTTTCTTTCTTTTCTTTAGGCTAATTATTATCAATGTGACTGTATCCAGTGATAAATTCTCAATTTACTAATCACTTCAGTTCAGAAAACTCTGTGATATTTAAAGATTTTGAAAATGAAAGGTTTTTGATAAATTTGTAAAATGAATGAATATTATTAGTGTTTATTGAAATACCTAATATATCAACAAAAATTATAGATTTGTGGTTTGACGGAGGAAGGATAATCTTATAACTCTTGTCATTTTGAGTTGATGCTCATGGCTTTTTTAATTAAAGAAAAAGAAAGAACCAACTATATTTTACTAGGATATACCTTAGGTTTGCAAGTCTTCCGTGACAGGGATTCTTTCTACCAGCTGGTCCTTACATTGACAGTATGAAAACTATTGATCTAAATTTTGCAGGTCCAGAAAATCCTTGGTTGATACGAAAATACATTGATTCTGTGAAATATCCCTCAGCTTCCATATTAAGTCAAGAAATATTTCAAACTGGTAAAATTCCTGGTGATACTGATTTTAGAATATTTCGTGACTATGGAAACATTCCAGGTTGGTTGGTACTTTAAAGGGGAATCATTTTTACCCTGCTTCTTGCAGAGTCTGAGAGTTGATGGATCTTTAAATTCTGCGGTCACCTGAGTGCACTGATCAACTGAAAGATGCCATACCTTGCTCATCTACATTCTAACAGAAATGAAATCTTTGCAGTTATCTTGAGGTTTTAGTTCATCCAAGAGTTTAGTAGTCAGCACTCATTATTGCTATAATGTTTGTCCCTATCAAATCAGAACAGTCTTACATTAAAATGCCATTTTTTTATCTACCAAATAGACTTTTTGATTCTTACCAGTATGTTGATATTTCTTTTCTTTAAGCATGTTTTTAAGCAAACTTTGCTATGATATTATCTACCACATTGGCCTTTATGTCAGGGCATTTTTTGTAAACCTGTTGCAGAATGTAATGTATATTTGTTATTTTGATTTCAGGTATTGACATTGCTCATATTAAATATGGTTACGTCTATCACACACCTAATGATTTACCAAGATATATCCACCAGGCTGTATTCAGAGAGGAGGTAGGTTATTATATCGATCAAGATATATACAACCAGGCTGTATTCAGAGAGGAGGTAGGTTATTATACGATCAAGACTATATACACATCCAGGCTGTATTTAGAGAGGAGGTAGGTTATTATATGATCAAGATATATACAACCAGGCTGTATTCAGAGAGGAGAGTTGATGGATGTATTATATCGATCAAGATATATACAACCAGGCTGTATTCAGAGAGGAGGTAGGCATACCAGGCTGTATTCAGAGAGGAGGTAGGTTATTATATCGATCAAGATATATACAACCAGGCTGTATTCAGAGAGGAGGTAGGTTATTATATCGATCAAGATATATACAACCAGGCTGTATTCAGAGAGGAGGTAGGTTATTATATCGATCAAGATATATACAACCAGGCTTTTTGAAATACCCTTACAGAGAGGAGGTAGGTTATTATATCGATCAAGATATATACAACCAGGCTGTATTCAGAGAGGAGGTAGATTATTATATCGATCAAGATATATACAACCAGGCTGTATTCAGAGAGGAGGTAGGTTATTATATCGATCAAGATATATAAGCAGAGGAGGTAGATTATTATATCGATCAAGATATATACAACCAGGCTGTATTCAGAGAGGAGGTAGGTTATTATATCGATCAAGATATATACAACCAGGCTGTATTCAGAGAGGAGGTAGATTATTATATCGATCAAGATATACCCAAAGCCAGGCTGTATTCAGAGAGGAGGTAGGTTATTATATCGATCAAGATATATACAACCAGGCTGTATTCAGAGAGGAGGTAGGTTATTATATCGATCAAGATATATACAACCAGGCTGTATTCAGAGAGGAGGTAGGTTATTATATCGATCAAGATATATACAACCAGGCTGTATTCAGAGAGGAGGTAGGTTATTATATCGATCAAGATATATACAACCAGGCTGTATTCAGAGAGGAGGTAGGTTATTATATCGATCAAGATATATACAACCAGGCTGTATTCAGAGAGGAGGTAGGTTATTATATCGATCAAGATATATACAACCAGGCTGTATTCAGAGAGGAGGTAGGTTATTATATCGATCAAGATATATACAACCAGGCTGTATTCAGAGAGGAGGTAGGTTATTATATCGATCAAGATATATACAACCAGGCTGTATTCAGAGAGGAGGTAGGTTATTATATCGATCAAGATATATACAACCAGGCTGTATTTAGAGACGATGAAATTTTTGTCTGTCATTCTACAATTTCTTCTGAAAATACTTTCCAGGGGAGAATTTGTACAGTTTGGTAACATCTCTGATATCTGGGGATGAATTAGTGGATCCAGGACCTCAGAAACATGGAAATGTTGTGTTCTTTGATTTTATTGGTTATTTTATGATATCTTATCCAATGAGAATGGCTGTTATAATGAATGTTGGAATTGCAAGTTTTTTCTTATTGGTTATAGTCAGAAAGGTGAAAGGTCGTACAACTGGTAAGTTTCAATCAATAATTTGGATTTCTCCAACTACACCTTAACTTTACGTAATAAGTTTTTAAAAAATGCATCGTCTGATCGAATGGTTGAACAAGATTTAGAATCACCGGTTATAATCAGAGAATTAGGCAATCATTAGATTCAAGGTTCATGACGTCATTTGCTTGGATACGTTGAAAATGTCGGTCGTGAGTTCTAATCTCGACCAGTGTGTGAAAGTTCGATGACCTTGAATAAGTCATCTTCACTCACAATTCCAGTCCAAGCCGCTGTAAATTGGTGTTTATGATCTGGGAAAGATCAATGCCAAGAGGTTTGGCCAAGGACCAGCTGGTTGAAAGGAGCCCTGTCACAGGGGAAATGTGAACCTAAGTTGTTATCCTTGTAAAATATAGGTGTTTCTTTCTTTTCTTTCGTCTATTGCAATGAAAATTGGAATTGTGTACAATATTTCAGGTGAAAATGGCATACGGTATATAAAAGATCTCACAGTATCTACAGTATTGGTTTTATTAACCTGGGTTGTTATAGTAGTCACTAATATTGGACTGGCTAGGCTAGTTACTCTCCTAGATAAAGATCTGTCATGGTTTACCAATAAGAGTAATATTATATGGTTATATATTCTACCTCCTATTATTATTGTGTTAACTTTACATTACTTCTTAAAGAATACTCTTTATAGGGTAAGTAAACAAGGTATTCTGATCAAATGTTCACAAAGCTTATCATGGAGTTGCATCAGGTGTAACAGAAATTTCAGCATGTGCTGGAAATGCTCATACATTGTATGTGCTTTAGTGGATATCAAATTCAAGAAACAACTATATTTTACAAGGATAACAATTTAGGTTCACAAAACCGCCGTAACAGGGATCCTTTATACCAGCTGGTCCTGGACCAATCCTCTTGGCATTGATCTTTCCCGGATTATCCCTACCCATTTACAGCTGGGTGGACTGGAATTATGAGTGAAGATGACTTATTCAAAGTCATCGGATTTTCACACACATTGAGATAAGAACTCACGTCTGACATTTTCAACATTTCCAAGCAAATGACGTCATGACGTAAAGAACCAACGCTCTAATCGCTGTGCTATAGGTTGAAATGTGACACTGTTTATATTTAGTATAATTATTATAATATGAAATTTTATTACAGACCAGTAATGTATGGTATATAGAGAGTTTATTTTATGATGCCAATATATTGTTATGGTGTATAATATTAATAATATTAACTTATTATAATATAGCCTCCGCCTGTGTTCTAATAATATTAATCATATTTCCATTATTGATTCGAAATCAATTCATCTTTAATTTGAATTTTAAAGGTAAGTATTAATCCAGAAAATTTTACACTAGTTTCATATTTATCACAAAACAGGGGATGTAAGTCTTCAGAATTTTTAGATTTGAAATATCAAGAAATCAGATTTTGGCTTTCATGGTTTCAAACACCAGATCGCCCTTATATGATTTGATTGTAAATAATACTGCTACTGAGAAAGGACAATATTAATATTTTCTCATCTGGAACCTTAAATATTGACTGTTAGGAGCTCAGCTGGTGCCTTACTTCACCAAAATCCCTGATAAGACTTTTTGAAGTGAAAGCAATGCTTAGTTATCTATTTCCATTCTAATATATGATACACCTTGAAATTTTAGACTTGTTAATTCCCTCAAAGATTGGAGTGATAAAATAATGTAAATATTTCAGAGAAGAAGAGTGTATGGTATATCATGATACATACATTGTCTCTATTGATACCAAGTCTTTATATTACCTATATATTCAATAATCTAATTGGTTTAGTAATACCAATAATGGGACGAAGTGGTACTAATATAATACCAGACCAAACTGTAGCCATTTTAATATCTGTTCCTTTACTCATTTTTATATCTTATAATGTAAGTAAAGAAAAATTTATTAGTTAAAAAAAATATTTAATAGGAGTTATTTCCCTGTTCTTGAAAATGCATCTGCCCTTGTTCTTGGATTCTTTGTCGACACAATGGAGAGCTGGATTTTGCTTAATCTTGGTGTGAGTTATTGTAATAACCCAAGAATTAGCCCTATTGAAAATCAGACCATTGTGAAAAAAATATTCACTATGAGTTATTGCCCTTGTTCTAGAATTCTTTGTGGACACGATCGAGAGCTGGTTTCTTGGAGGATTTTGATGAAACTCTGATTGAGTGTTTATGAACATGCAGAGATGAACCCTATTAGAAATGAGAAATATCTTGTCAACCTCCTGGCCAAATTGGCTGCCATTATAAATGTGGGCTAATACTATAGCCATTGTTATTTTATTTCAGTGTGGTGTAGTATATGTGTGTTCTAATATAGGAAAATGTATAATATTATTATCAGTTATTTCATTCACTGGAATAGCAGCTTTTGTTTGTACCTCCTATGGGTTCCCATTCTCATCTAATTTAGAAGAGGGATCAATGCAAAGGGCCTACTTTACGGTAAGTAACTAAGCTTAATAAAAGATTGGGTTTACGTGCATTTAAACTGTAATTTATTGACTTAGATAGAATAAGTTTACTTGTTATACAATGTTTCAGCCAACCATTTGCGAATCAAAAGGTTCTGTTGAAAAATTACACCTTAGATCATTAATCAATATTAGTACCGACAGACTTTTCATCTTGATTAAAAACTGTTATTAAAACTAAATTTACTGTTGCTGTCTGAATGGTGGTATTTTATATATTTGAAATGTAATACATATTTAATACTTTAATAACAAATAAACATACACATAACAAATATGATATATTGAAACAAAATGTTGTAATATTTATCAGTCTAAGTAATATAGATATTGTGTTGTTTTATTTATGTAATTATTCCAGTAATAGGACCCTGTCCAATATAATTAGATAGACACTTCATGTTAATCTGATCTTTAATAAAAACACATGATACTTAAATAGGAAGTAAGAACAGGCAAGTAATGTTATCGACATAAAGGGCAGTAACTATTGATTCAAGTAGGTTCAGACCACAATGTTATCAGATTTTACTTCTGAATCCTGTAGTAGAATATAAAGATTAGATTTCAGTTTGATTGTCAAGTATTCTTACAATTTATTCTATTTTATTATTTTGTAGCATTATGACAGAATTGATCATAAACTCAACAGTGAACCAACATTTCAACATTCATATTTCTGGCATGTACAGCTAGATTATAAAGGACCCAAAGTATTTCAAACACCAGAATACTCTCATATTTTTAAAGGTGCATCTTCTGTAGAATGTAATGGGCCATTTTGTGGCATGCCTTTCCTATTACCACTTATTAGATTGTTAGATCCAAGGTATGTATAGGCCCTACACAGTTATCACTAAATTCATCTACATGGTGGTAGCTAGGGTGGAAGGGTAATGAGAACGTAGTCTCACAAAACCACTGGCATAGTATTAGCATATGAAGTGCAAATACATATATAGGCTGGTGAAAAATGGATGATCTGTTCTTACAAATCTTTTATCTATAGCTCAGTCGCTAAGAGTGTTGGTACTTACATAATGTCATTTGCAGGGTTATATCAATTTGCTTGGTTACATCAATTTGCTTGGTTACATCAATTTGCTTGGTTACATCAAGCTAATTTCTGCTGTGGGAGCCAGCCTCGATCTGCATGAAAGTCTGATGACCTTGAATAAGTCATCTTCACTCATAATTCAGCGAGCTGTAGATGGGAACAAATAAAGTAGTATAGATCAATGCCAAGAGATTGACTAAAATACAGCTGGTAGAAAGGAATCTCAACTATGAATCTAAGTTATCCTTGTAAAATATAGTTTTTGTTTCTATTCTTTCTGTTAAGAAATGATCTGAATAAATTTTACTGACTATTTTATGAAATCTGGGACATCCAATCTGAATAATTGTTATGTCCATTCTATCTAATATTTCTATAATATACATGGAATGTATCGTACACAACAAAGTTTTGAATAATTTTCATGTTTCAGAAAATCTTTACAAATGCCAGCACCTAGACTGTTAGGTTATGAACGTGCTGATGTAAAGATAATAGACAGGACGAAATTATCCATGGATACAATTAGACTAACATTTCAAGTAACTGGTAAGTCATATAATCCCTGTAGTTATCTTAATGTTTCCTTTACTGCTGATAGAACCCAAGTAGCTGTCCATATCACTTCTAAAATTATGACATTATGTACGTCTACAATTACTGAAAAACTTCAGAGCATTACTAATATTCTCTTATATCAGCATGTAGTTTAACTACAAGTTTACTGTGATATCACTCAGTCCATTCTACTATTTAAGGTCCAGACCATATAACCAGTTTTATCATGCCAAGAGAAGGTGTCAGCATACAAAGATGGAGTTTAGAAGATGGAGACCCACTACCTATCAGATCACTGCCTATATTTCAACAACCTACATATTTCATTTACTATAGCTATGAAACTAAACCAAAAATACCTTGGCAATTCTCTATAACTTTACATGTAAGTTGGTTATGTATCTGATGCAATATTTGTTTTGATTCAAACTCAGCTAGTTCAGAAAATGAGGTTTGATTGAGAATACCAGACAAAATGGCGGATCCTCAACATCGACTTGCAGTATTTTCGTGGGGAAAAAATACTCCAAATTTATTTAACTGTATATAGTGCCCCCCCCCCCTCTTTGTTGGGCCTGTTTTAGGGTAAAAACCTGCGAACTATATTCTGAATTATACGGTACTCATTGAGCTTGACCAAGATGTTAATAACAAGAAGAAATTTGCAGTTAATTGTGCACTCAAAAATTAATGTCATGTTAAATAATATAGTTGGAATCCTTCCAGTAGTCTTGTAGCTCACATGTTCCTAAAGCAACGTTAAAGCTACATGAATGTATATATCCAATTGTTGCTTAAGGAACATGAGTAGCTTTTTTTGTTTTTATTGTATATTGACAGGTGAACAAAGGAAGAGATGAAAATATACCACTGTTAGATTATTCAGTTGTCGGCCATTACCTACATGGCAAGCTACAAGTCTCATCAGAGTTTTCTACATTCTTACAGCAACTTCCTCCCTGGTGTGCCATTACACCAACTACTGCCACAGTCGATGTTTATGAATTTTAATTTCATCATAAAGACAAGTTTGTTATCCATTTTATGATTCATACTTCGAAACTAGAATTGATTAGCTTAGCATATTTGTAATTTTTCTTACCAGTATGATACAAGACAATTAACATAACATTGAAGACCCATTGATATTACCTCTTAGACTGGACATCAAATTTACAGTTTCAACTTGGTATTTATCAACCAGTTTCACTTACCAGATACCATGACTAAAACATAGAATCTCTGCTATACACAATATATCTATTAAACTATGCAGTAATACGGCTAAGCTAATTATATGTTCATATACTAAGTTTTTCATGAATTATTACTTAGTTTTATTGATTTATTTGATAATAGAGGGATTCTGTGTAAAGTTTTGACACCAGCTAAGTCTACTGATGTACAAAAATTGTTTTGGCCAAGTTTATATATATCTAATTTTTGGTTACATGTGAATATATATAACAGGGTATATTATTCTGATTTACAAACAAACATTTAGTAAGTAAAATAAATTGGAATTATATCATGGACCTATTCATACACAGGAAGTAAAGAAAGTGATGTGGAGCACTTCTTTCAATGGCATTTAGTAACTGGGTAATAATTAACTCAACACAATTATATGGATAACAATTACTTGAATAAATAACTTGCGACGTTTCGACGAAGGTACTTCCGTCTTTATCAAGCAATGATGCTTGCTCATTGCTTGATAAAGACGTAAGTACCTTCGTCGAAACGTTGCAAGTTATTTATTAAAGTAATTGTTATCCATATAATTGTGTTGAGTTAATGATGTGGAGCAATAGAAATTGATATATCAAATACAATTTAATAATGAGAATCAATTTTTTTTTAACATTTAGAAATATTTAATTATATTATTCTCTGATTTTTTTTTCAATTTTGATTAATTTAGGTGTGTTGTATGAGAATGTTAATAGTTGCGACAAATTTTTGCTTTTTTTTACTTTTTTTTGTGTAATTTAATTATTTATCATGTTGCTCAAAAATGTTTAATCAAAAGTATATTTCTTATCAATTTATTATTCTTTTATATAATCTGTCTCAGATCTGTATTCAGGATAATGTGCTAGGGTTTTCTAGGATTAACATACTATAACCATATGACTGTGTAGTAAGTCCTCAGAAAAGGGCATTGAATTAAATAATTGTAATGTACCATTCACAATTATTTATGCAACAAAATCACTTAAGTTTCAATGACAGTTTTTTTTACTGTATTACAAGCTTTCTATTTAAATATAAATTATATCATTAAGGAATTAGGAGAGTGACTTCAATATTTTTAGTTACTTTCTGCATGAGATCATTGTTCATTTTATATGAATTTTTTTTTACTTAATCATACTCAAATCCAAGCATGTTATCAGCTCATTAACTGTTTTGCCAAGCTCAATGAAATCTTGCCAGAAAATATAGTCATATAAATGATGAATTGCTATCACAGTGGGCACAAATGTCTGACTTACTATATTACAATATTACTATCTTCGATGCTGTTTATGTATCCCTTGCAATAAATCCACCAGATTGCGTCATAAATTCTGTGGAGGAAGGAAGGAAGGTTGGCGTTATCATAAAACTTAAAGTGATACTGTGTTTAAGCACGAACATAAAATTTTATTTCACAAGAATGGCCAATATGAGTATATATTCATAAGTAAACTTACCTGGTGTCATAAAGTAACATGATCTCTTAAAATCTGGAAAACTCACAAAACTTAGTATTTTTTGAAAAAAAAACATTTAATCAATTTATTAAGATTTTTTTTTGCATCTTTATGGATTATTACTACTAGTTTTTTCGACACTTATTTCAGGTATATTTACATATAGAGCCCTCATTTGCCAAGTTTAATATTTTCAAATTCTATGCTCATTTTAAGGCCTATTGTCCCTTTAAAATATAAATTAATAAAATAAGTAAAACGAGTTTTGTGATGTCTGTAGGTAACCAGGGGATACTAGTCTCATCATTGAGAACCAGGAAATAGCCTCAGACTTATTTTAAGATATTTAAGAAATATATTTAAGCCAATGTGCCAATGATGATTATCAGAATTCCTGATAGTCTAAGAGCAGATAAAATCAAACCGTTAATAAATTTTGTGATATTTTCACTTCTGAATGCTCCTACTGCTGACAATAATGAAAACTTATATTCCTTGTAATTTGAAACTTGTTCTTACTGTCAGATAAGACTTGCTGCTTAGTCATAATAAATTATTTTATCTTATAACTATACTACATTATTAATAGTAAGTTCAGTTGAAATGGAACATTATTTCTTAATTTTTCATTTTTGTGTTTTTACCTCAATTACCTTTATTAGTAATTTTTATTCTATTTTAAAAAAAATAAAACAAAAAAGGATTTTATTATTTTATTTTATCTATAGATAATGAACAGCTGCTAGTAGATATAACCATTATATAACTAATGAACAGCTGCTAGTAGATATAACCAGTTGCAAGTAGATATAACCATTATATAACTAATGACCAGCTGCTAGTAGATATAACCATCATATAACTACTGAACAGCTGATAGTAGATATAACCATTATATAACTAATGAACAGCTGCTAGTAGATATAACCAGCTGCTAGTAGATATAACCATTATATAACTAATGGCCAGCTGCTAGTAGATATAACCATTATATAACTACTGAACAGCTGATAGTAGATATAACCATTATATAACTACTGAACAGCTGCTAGTAGATATAACCAGCTGCTAGTAGATAACCAATATATAACTTGACCAGCTGCTAGTAGATATAACCATTATATAACTATTGAACAGCTGCTAGTAGATATAACCATTATATAACTATTGAATAGCTGCTAGTAGATATAACCATTATATAACTATTGACCAGCTGCTAGTAGATATAACCATTATATAACTATTGACCAGCTGCTAGTAGATATAACCATTATATAACTATTGACCAGCTGATAGTAGATATAACCATTATATAACTATTGAACAGCTGCTAGTAGATATAACCATTATATAACTATTGACCAGCTACTAGTAGATATAACCATTATATAACTATTGAACAGCTGCAAGTAGATGTAACCATTATATAACTACAGTAAATACAAAAATATTCTCGAAAAGCCCACAAATTAGGAAATTGACATACCTGGAGCCTGTTTCACAAAAACTTAACTTGGGATGATTTTAGTGTTCCAATGGTCAGATTGGTCAATCACTAAAATTGAGTTTGTATTAACCAATGAGGTTACTGTATTTCGTAAAATCTTGATTGTATCTTTGTGAATCAGGTCCCTGTATTTATAACTATTGAATTCAAAGGCTATATATGGTATTTATTGCAGAATGAAGTCTAAAATGACAGGCATGCAATATTCCTAATATGTTTTCACAAGAGGAAATCTGAATATACTTCCATTGGTTCTGCATTGTTACAACCTAAACCATTTCAGATATGTATATATTGGCTGTCCCAGTGAAAATTGTACATGAGTGATATCTATTATACATATGACTATTTACATATTATATATTTCTTTTATCAGTGGCCAAAAAACCTGAAAAATACAAAATATGCCAAGATTCAAGTGGAAATCACTACAAATCACATCATCATGAAATGTTTCTGTTATTACAAATCTTTATGCAGCTATGTCCCCAATAATATATACTCAAAAATAGACAGCTGCTTGGTTTGAAATCCTTGTTACTTATAATCTGAACGACAATCAGAATTATGCCATACTGTATGTTGAAAAGGTAGCTTGTAATTCACAGGATCAACGACAAATTACAATTTTAATATGAAGGGAAGACTTACGTTAACATTAAGAACATAACAAATACATTCCACAGAGCTATGAATATCCTCAGATGACGAAGACTCAATAAAAATTCACGTATTTTATCTCCTGTGGTAACATTAGACAGTCCAAATCCTTCTTCTGCTGACTTCTTACTGAAATAAACCATTTAAAATTTGTACTTGAAGAGGTGAAAATCATAGATAGATGTCTCTTAATGTAAGCCTTTACATGAATATAATAGTTAGTTTAAATGAAATGAAATGAATGGAATTTTTCATCCTACTCTTCTGCACCAATAGTAAGTTCAAGACTACTTAGCAATGAATGAATTTGATATGCAAGAGTAGTCTATCAAAATACCACAATACACAATACTTACAGTTTGAAGTTGAGTATTGCTCCTGCATTGACAAGAAGAGTTCTGAAAAATTTCAAAAAACTCTATTATAGTACAATTTACGAGGCTTTTCCGATTTACATCTGCAGAAAAATCAGATCGAATACTTGTATAAATAAGTTTTACAATGTTACAGATCTGACAGTTTATTACATGTAATTTAAGTGGTGATTTCACCTTATTTAAAATTATAGTTACAGTCAAGAGAAAATGAACAAATATTGCACAATATACGACTTTCAAGCGGTCACCAATGATATAAAAATAGGATATATATCCAAGATTCGACTTTATATCTCCGCCACTGGCCAGTATAATAAAGGTCTGTAGTATAGTACATAGGGTAACAATATTTTGACTAAATAATACAATGCAATTCGTATTCGGTTACAATCGAGTGTTCAGGAAAGGAATCTAAATCACAAAGTAATCAAATCAATTCATACTTTACCCGAATAAAATTAAGTCAGAAATCATTATGAATGTATGGAAAAGGCACTTTTTCTTTTTTGATACTTCGAGTTACATTTTTTTGTTTACACGTCAATGTTTACTTCCGTTATGTTGGATTCAGACAACCACTCTTTCTGACTCGATTATAATCCGAAAAAATCCGACATACCTGTAAAAGAGTTATTTCCCTTTTTTAGTAAGTAATTTGCAGGAAAAACAATTGAATTGAAAGCAGTTTTACGTCCTACTCTTCTGCACCTTATGGGCTAATGAAGACGCCAACGCCATGCAATGTGCAATGAGGGAAACTTTGCCAGGAAAGCGGCATAAGCCTACTTTTTGTGATTTTCTTCTGTCAACAAATCTTTACCGTGCACAACCGTTAGCACATGGAGCCTCGGTTTATCGTCCCATCCGAACGACAAGACGCTAGTTTCTTTCTCACCTTTGTAGTCATTCTGCTTTAGTATGTTATTCTCTTAGAATCGTTTGTTCTGCCTACTTCAATTTAGTTTTTATAGAGTGCTTATATGTACGTTTCCATTGTATACATTGCGTGTTTCAATATCAGTATATATACCCATAACCAAACCCAGGAGAAAGTTGAAACTCTTTAGGTTTGTTCATTATAATATCAAAGATATTCATTATTTGACCCCTTGGTGTAACTAATTAACCCCTCTCTCCCTCGAAAAATCCGTGATTGTGGGGGTTTGTAACCCATGACTAATGAACAGTTGGTGGTTTAGATTATCCTATCTATTTAGATTTCGGTGTGAAGTAGCAGTTTGTATCATTCCTGGACTTGGTAAAGTAGTTCATTATCATATTTTGAAATGTGGACGTAAAGAATAAAGTAATTATGTAAATCGGGATTCTGAAATAAAAAAAAAACACCATATTGAAAGTAGTTATAGCGTTTTATTTTCAAAATGCATTCATTAGCAATGATAATCAATAATAATCCAATAAATTCATAAAACAAATCTTTCATAGAAAGATAAACAGGTGAAAAGCATGGAAAAAGGAATAAAAAGTGAACATTTGAAAGTTAAAATAGCTTGTAATTTACTAAACTGGTCTGTTATGGTTCGCATATTGCTTGGAGGCGAACCTTTAGATGTAATGGTGGACCTTTTAAAACATTTATAAATCAAACTATACTGTAGAGTAAGTTTATGATACAAGCTAATATTCAACATTGACGAAAAACTTAAGACAATGTCTCCATACAAGAGGTTTGATCTACCATAGACCTACAGTAAGTTGTTAAAAAGCCAAAACATCTCATACAAAAAGCGTATGCCTAGTTGTTACCTACTTGTACTATGTCTATTGGTCCTATTGTTTTGTTTTAATATGAAAACACATATAATATACTAGTGAATAATTTTAAATTGTTAAATGTCAAAATTGACTAAACGTGATATGTGAAAAAATGATTATCAAGCATCACTCGTATGGTTAGGAATGGTCATATTCATAGATCTTGAGAATAGAGTATCAGAACCCTCGAGAGAAATGACGATACCAAATAATACCATGGCCTGATTCAAATCTCAGGTCAATACGGTCATGTAAAACCAATTTTAGAATACAATTGTGACTATTAACATGCTGCAGCAAAGGTAATATTCAATCGTATTGACACTAATTGAAAATAATCTATTTCTTTTCAAGCTATTCGATCATTGATTAGTATTATTCCAGACAGAAGCCAGAAGAATATTTATAAGGATATTATTCTGCATGACTATAGAGCTGTCTAGTCAATGTAAAGGACTTCGACTTCAGTTCTAAATCAAATATACAGGGTCGGATTGACTAGGTAGGTTTAAACTCCCAACCACTCAACTGCACAAACCGGAAATAAACAAAATGCGCAAATCGGGTTAATAAAAGTTACTACGATTTCAATTCGATGTTTAAGAAAAGGGTAGGACCCATACTAGACCAAAATATCTCTTTTTATTTCCTTCCTGTGATAGCTATTTGGGTAGTTGTCGACTGGCATCCCTAGGCATAGTTCAGATCTAATGTACCAGATAGTATAACAGTCGAGAACACTGTCCAAATAGCTATCAGAGACCGGAAGAGTCTAGTATGGTGATTGGTACACTGATTTTTACCCAATCAAGCATCCCATTTATAGAGAAAAAAGATATATCTTTACAAATTCATTGTATGATTATTCGAAACAGTGTCCCTGGACACGGACGCCATAAATAGACCAGTCATGAATTAATGTCAAAGGTTACAATAAGTCAATTACAATTTGAACCAGACGGCGACCGTTGTTCGAAATGAAACAAAATTCAATATACATCGTTTTGTAGAATGTTTTTTGTCTAACCGTCTATTGTTTGACTTTAATACTCATTAATATCGTTTTCTTCTGTTTGAATTTATCTTAATTTTAATTCACCCTTGATTTCAAACAGAGCCATCAAAATGTGGCTAGACTTTATATTGAAACAAGTTTTGTACAAACGCCAAGTTTTAAACGACTTCTTGTCACATAATATTCCAGTTGATCCTGGAAGAGGCCTATTACTTCTAACAAATGAGTCTGGAAGCGATAACAAAAAAATAAGCTTTTCGACTTAAATTACTAATTTAAATCGTGGTCAATCCGACCAAATTCTAAATTCTAACTGAAAGCCAATTTTACATCATTTCCAATTTACCTAACACTTGATTAACTATATTTTCATTCTTATTTATTTCACAGAGCAAAATTTTAGAGAAACCGTAAATATGTTATCATTATTATGACCGCTGAAGCTTTATTTTGTTCGTTCCTCTTTAAAAGAACGCAATGTTAATGGACTGACAGACGAACAGATGACGGGGACAATATTTCTCAATAATTCTATCATAGAAATACCCTGTAAATGACAATAGAGTTTAAAGCACCTATTCTAGCAAACAGTAGCTTATTTATAAAATGTTAACAATAAAAACATATTATTAAAATTGCATGAATACTGAAAATTATGAGTGGGTAATGGTAAATAGATACAACCTAAATTAATGAAAGCTGTGGGCAGAATATTCAATAAACAGAGCGCAAGGTAAAGGCGTGAATATAATCATAATATTTTATACAATACATTGTGGCCTTTTCATACAACTAGTAAAATCAATTTTAATTGCCGTCCCAAATCGCTTTTACAATGGACATTATAAAAATTGAAAGTCGTATCCATAAGATAATGGTCTCTGAAAAACTCAACAAACTCTATTTGATTTTGAGGGCAGGGATATTACAAAAAGAGTTGTCACAAAGAAATTAAATGGAAGTCAAATGCTGTCTGATTTCGATAACAACTTCAAAGTTCATCGTGGATCTGTGCTACGGTTGCTATCAGTTGACTTGATAAACCCATTAGTTATTGAATTGACTTATATAAGTCAGTCGTGTTTTATTGTACTTAAATAGTAGTAATTTAGTCAAAATCGTCAGTTCCACAGCACGGTCTTTCAATTATATTGTTGCACAATCCAAACATGGCCTAGAATAGTAATTGTTTTAAATAGCTACATTTGGCTTCCATAATATCACTAACACACAATCAAAATACGAAGTTTAAATGGAAGCAGCCAGTGATAAAAACACTTAAAGTGCACAATAATATAACAGTGACAACAAGTCAAAAAACATTTAAATTATAACATTTTCATATTGCATAGCATTTAGAAAGGGTGACAACACGCGTAAATTCATTATCAAATTGTCGAATTTCCTTTTTTAGAAAGACTGAAATGCATATTAATAAGTTAAAAATTGAAAATGCGAGAAAAATGATTTATAAAATCAAGGAAAATTGTCAATTCGCCAAATGGCTAATATAATAATTTATTGAAAGTGGACCAATTTATTTCAGTGGCTTTAAGATGACAAGTCATGATTGGTCCCAGTTTCTGAAATATCACATAAATATCAACATCATCAACATCATCATCGTCGTCATCATCATCTCAGATACTTTATCAGCAGTCACTCGGTTCATCACAGACATAAACTCAACATGGGTACCACCGTGCATCCAACAATTATATTAAACTATGCTACACTGGCACTGATACTTCGAAAAACGTTGTAAAATATTAAGTTGAACATTGTCAATTATCATCAATCAGAAGCACAAATAGTTCTATGTCCAGTACATCAACTGATTATTCCTAGCTTTCCACTCCTCAAGGCAACACCTTATTCTATCTCCAGCTTCTCAAAGAAGCAAAACTAATTATTAAACAAGCTATATACATTTGCTGAAGGAATATTCCGATTGCTGAATGTTTATTATAACATTTTGTTTTACCGGAGCACCGAGTATGTGGCGTTTCATATGACGTCGCCTTGGTAACGGACACCATCATCAGAGTAAGCTTTTCCAGAGCGACCACGTTTTAACTGATAATCAGAGTTGGTCCTTTGTAACACAATGTCAGTCATGGAATTTGATTCTGAGAATCTTGCTATAGGAACGTAAACGTGGTGTTTTGTCCCATTATCACATGTTTTGCCATTCATGAATGTTTCTGGAATTGTAGACGCATTAGAAGCTCGTCTTTCTTCTAATAAAATTCTGCCGGTATCAACACCATTTGTAGCCGCATTTGAGCCAATAGGTACGCCCGATCTAGATCGAACGTGAGTATAAAATAATGAAAAATTGTTGGAAATAACAGGAATAGTCAAAGCAACAAGGAGGACACCACTGACGGCACAAGCAGTTCCTACGATGTATCCGACAGGTTTAGTTGGATATACATCACCATATCCTACCGTAGTCATTGTAATAATAGCCCACCAAAATCCCATAGGTATAGTATTAAACTTTTCACCGGGAGTAACGGCATCTGTACGCTCTGCATAGTAAATCATTGTGGCAAAAACAAGCATTCCTATCATTAAGAATATAAACAACATCAATAATTCCTGAATACTAGCTTTAATAGCATAAACTAATACTTTTAATGCTTGGTAGTGTTTCACTAGGTGGAAGATACGAAACATTCGAATGATTCGTAAAATAAACATAATCTCAATTACAAATCTTTCATTCAAGTAACAACCGCCCAATTTGGCTTGAGTAAAGAAAACTTCAACATACAGCGGCACTAAAGCCAACAGGTCTATAATGTTCATCATTGAACGAACAAATCTAAGACGATTAGGCGAAAAAATGAAACGAAAGATAAGTTCTAACGTAAAAAATATTGAACAAATAATATCGAGGATATCCAAAGCATTATCCGCGCTCATTGTGTTAGTGGCCATAGCTTCATTATTCCCTTCACATGAAGAGGATGATGTGTTATTATCATCTGTTGGTAAAGTTTCTAAACAAAACCCAGCTATAGATAACATTACGAATAAGAAGGACGTTATACCATATACCTGAAATGAAAAAAGTATATAATTAATGTAATGAAATATTTTATAATTAGATTTGTGGGCTCTCCAAATAGATCTGGAGTGTGGGAGATGCATCAGTTATTTGAGAAATATGGACCTGCGTCATAGCATCATACACTACAACAATCGTTACATACTTAACAAGTCTTTGAGGGTTTTTTTTTTCATGTTTGATATTTATAGGTACACAAGTACTCTTTCAATCCTCAGTGCTACGACTGACAATTTTCCAATATTTTATCTTTCGAATTTTACTTTTTAGCCAGACCCCTTTTTGAAAATGCAAAAATACATTATCTCGAGACCCCCACCCTTTCGCTCATCCAGCCTTCTCCATCAATGTAAAAAGTTCCATGAATTTGATGGTAGACATCAGATATTTTATCTTCCGAATTCTAATTTGTTTTAACCAGACCCCTTTTTGAAAGTTCCAGAATACATTATCTCGAGACCCCCCACACCCTTGTTTCGCTTATCCAGCCTTCTTGATCAATGTAAATAGTTCCGTGAATTTGTTGGTAGACATCAGATATTAGTAGTGGATAACTAAGATTACAAATACAGTCCTAGAAACGTGTGGAAATAAAACAAAAAGTTCTGGCTGACATTTATGGTAATAATATTGTAATGATTTGATCTATAGATTAATTAATTCCAGAATTCTTACAACAATAATTTATCATTGATTGAATCCTACAATCTTATATAACACAATACGTTCCTACATAACGATTTTCTTAAGATTGAGAAAAGCACATATGGTGGCATTCATAGGCCTAGGATCAATCTTTTTATCAATCATTTATATTCATTAGCGATTAAAGGTATAGGGACATTTACTTATTTGTAATATACTAAACAACAAGCTACAATTGGAATAAGAAATAAAAACAATGAAATGGATCGGTGAACAGATTTTCACCTATAGCCTATCACCCCTCTCCCATCAAGTTGGATAAATCGAATTAAAAAGAAGATATTCCGTTTTGTTCTCTCTTTATTATCGACTGTTTATATATTTCATAAAGTACTGTTTAAGTATGCCTTGCCATATTTATCAATATAAATGCATGACCTGTTTATCATTATAATTACATTGACCTATTTTTCATCAAAATGCATTAACCTATTTATCATAATAATTACATTGACCTATTTTTCATCATAATGCAATGACCTATTTATCTTATAATTACATTGACCCATTTATCATTATAATTACATTAACCTATTTATCATTATAATTACATTGATCTATTTATCATTATAATTACATTAACCTATTTATCATTATAATTACATTAACCTATTTATCATTATAATTACATTGACCTATTTATCATTATAATTACATTAACCTATTTATCATTATAATTACATTGACCTATTTATCATTATAATTACATTGATCAATTTATCATTATAATGCATTGACCTGAATTTACTTGTCAAACTAATTTATCAAATTAAAATGTTATTTCCATTACATTGACCTACATATAAATATATCTATGGATTTTTTATAATGTATTTATCTATTCGACCTTATTAACAGTTGCTATAACTGAACCATTCTATAAGTATATTCTATATAACGGTATATTTTATAATTGAGTCTGGATTGAATACTCAAGAAAAGCTTTTCTGTTATCAATAATAACACTGCCTGGAATATTCATGAATATGTATAGACTATGGAACTTTAAAATCCTATCGATTGACGGTTTATTTACCTGTTTCCAGACGGTTGTTAATGATTATATCATTCACGGCGTTTCCCTGCAATTGCTTCATCGATCTACGGATCATAAGTGGCATGGAGTATTAGGGTTCAATACCGAAATTAAATGGTGTACAATTGTTCTTGTAACACATGTCAGTATGTTCCACTGTTGTCGCAGACCACATTATACAATCGTTAATTACCCAGAGTCATTAGAACTCAATATTAGGATGTTTAAAACTATTAATGTGATTAAAAGTAAAAACATGTACATGTACCACAGGAAATTAAGATGTATCGTTTTATTGATTTACTCTTACACTGTTAGTAGTTTTCTGTGAAAAATCGAGTATATGGAAGGTAGCAACAATGTTGTTAAGTTGCCAACAAAGAAACAAAAACGTTTTCTTCTTACTCTATGTTAATATATGAACTTTTAAATTGTTTTGGATGAATAACCATTTTGTATTTTGCGAACTGAGAAAAATTTAATACTTAAATATCTGACCAATGAGAATAACATGTTTGCATTTGGTTGATATTTAAATATCTAGAAAGTATCTGATAGCTTATTGTAACTATTGTTAAAAATTCAAGGGAATGGGTATATCCCTGGCAATGTAGATCTATGTTTTCAAAATATATTTTACAGTGTAGTTGTTATTTGAATTGATATTTTATGTTTAACTCTAGATTGTACTAGACTCATTGTTAGTCACATAATGATTTTATTCCCCAACCTTAATGTCTGAATAGATGACCTTCGTTCAATAAATTACATACTAGACTAATTGATGGGATTGAATTAAAGACCAAAAGGCTTTTGATTCTTTGATTCCTATAGGTCGCGTCCTGGCAAAATACCAAGTTCAATTTCCTTTGCTATTTAGTAGCTTTGACACTGTTAACAAATCAAATAAATAGTAAACAAATCAAATTTATAAAGTAAACAAATTCATGTAAACAAATCAAATATATACATGTAATAGTAAACAAATCAAATAAATAGTAATCAAATCAAATTTATAAAGTAAACAAATTCATGTAAACAAATCAAATATATACATGTAATAGTAAACAAATCAAATAAATAGTAATCAAATCAAATTTATAAAGTAAACAAATTCATGTAAACAAATCAAATATATACATGTAATAGTAAACAAATCAAATAAATAGTAAACAAATCAAATCTATAAATTAAACAAATTCGTTTAAACAAATCAAATACATAATAGTTAAAAAATCAAATAAATTATATAGTTAACAAATCAAATCTATATTAGTAAACAAAACAAATTTATATTAGTAAACAAATCAAATCTATATTAGTAAACAAAACAAATCTATATTAGTAAACAAATTATATCCATATTAGTAAACAAATTATATCTATATTAGTAAACAAATTATATCTATATTAGTAACAAATTAAATCTATATTAGTAAGCAAATCAAACCTATATTAGAAAACAAATGATATCTATATTAGTAAACCAATCAAATCTATATTAGTAAACAAATTATATCTGTATTAGTAAACAAATTATATCTTTATTAGTAAACAAATCATATCTATATTAGTAAAGAATTAAATCTATATTAGTAAACAAATTATATCTATAGTAGTAAACAAATTATATCTATATTAGTAAACAAATCAAATCTATATTAGTAAACAAATTATATCTATATTAGTAAACAAATTATATCTATATTAGTAAACAAATTATGTCTATATTAGTAAACAAATCTCGTTAACAAACTAAATCTTGTAGATAAATCAAATATTGTAAACAAATCGAATATTTTATAGATTAAAACACTACAATAGATATCCATAATGTTATTTAATTTCAACGTTTCAATTTACATACGGGAATCGTCGACAATCATAAGGCTACAATGAATATACATTTTTTATTTTTCTCATGCAATTAATTATTGAAAAACGCTTAAAAATTTAATAAGCCGATCTTCAATGTTACGTAGTTTTATGAATTACTTTATGGGTACCAGTTTCGGGTAAGCTCACTGATTAATATACACTCATAGTGAACATTCTTGAGAACATAAATTGTATGTCCATTCTAAGACGCAGTATCACTTTAAGTGTGATATTTCTATATCGCTCTACTGTGATATATTAAGAACTATTTTAAACTGGTATTTATATACAGCTCTACAATTGATGTATTGAGCACTATTTTATCAGTGGTATTTATATATCTCTCTACAATTGATGTATTGGACACCATTTTAAAGTGGTGTTTCTATATCGCTCTACAATTGATGTATTGAGCTCTATTTTAACAGTGGTATTTCTATATCGCTCTACAACTGATGTATTGAGCTCTATTTTAACAGAGTTATTTTTTATATCACTCTACCATTCATGTATTGAGCACTGTTTTAACAGTGGTATTTCTGTATCGCTCTACAATAGATGTATTACTATTTTAACAGTTGTATTTTTATATAACTCTACAATTGATGTATTCAGCACTATTTTAATAGTGGTATTTCTATATCGCTCTACAGTTGATGAATTGAGCACTACGAGTGAGTTTTATTATTGTAGATCCTATATCATACAATTTCTAATGTCATAATAACCGAGAATTAGAATAAATCTAATATTCTCACTAATGTTTCTCTTAAACCTCATAGAAATTACATCAGAAATAATTCTTTGTAATTTTATCGATGATGCGTTAAAACATTCAAATCGACTCTTCAACTTCTTTTGTCCGATATCAACTTCATCGTGTTTCAAAAGGGAGATAATTTCTCTGTCTAAATTGCCAATTGTTTGAAGTTAATCATTCTGAACATATTGGAACGCTTTGAAATATAAGTCTGGTATTTATTCAATATGAGTAATACTGTACATTCTGTACGATTCGACATGTTTCTATCTGCAATTAGCCTGTATGATATTTGTGAAGATTAAACCAAATTGTCGATTTCGTGGAAATACATTAGTTACTATCCTTGCAAATGAAAACCCACACTTCAGTTAGTTTTTTTCTTTGTGTAGTTTGTTTTCTTATTGCAACGATATTGCCAGGGCTTTTCAAGGCTTTTAAATGGGATATAGTTATCTAAGATCGTGTTTGCAACTACAGTTTTTACCGATCTCAGAGAATGGTTTATTCTGTGGCTCAAGTAATTTAATTCAAGAAACTTTAATTTTTCACCCAGGTTTCACCTCAGTCTTAACTGATCCCAAAATTTTTTTAAAATACACTAGCGTAAATGATCACGGACAACGTTTCGGTTTTGCACCATTTTTTTAAAAATATATTTAATATTTATCTTACATTAAAACTGAATAACAACGAATTAGCAAACATATTTCTTATTGTAGACCCTAAAACACCATAAACCACATTCTAAAGTGTCTCAATAATACAAAAAAAATTAATTTGACAGACATTGTGGTTTCATTTATCACTATAACATACTTCGTCCATGTTAAATTACCAACTCTTATTTGCGAAATTGAATGATTGTGTTTGAAAGGTTATATCTCATGAGAATGTTAATCTATAAAGAAATTAGTAAGTAATAAATGGTTTAACTCTCTTCTGAATCCTACAGTTGGTTTCTATGTCACCTTTCTTAATGATTTTAATTGGAGACAGTCGCTAAAGTGACTGATCTACAAACCGTCACGATTCCAGCTGTTAGACTCCAACAGTCCATCAGGGTTCCGGTGTTAGAATTTATTGACCTCGTCTCATTATGTGCTTTCAGAAGATCCCAACTAAGACAAGATGTCTGAAGAAAGCTTTTTATGATGGCTTACAACAGTGAATGGTGCCATATTAAAATAAATTAGTATTGGATAGAAAGCTTTATTTAAAGTGGGCCGTGTCAAGTCGGTACGGGTCTGAGCGTGTCTTGCCAAATCGAATATTTTCGTCCACCCTTGATCGTTTTAACTCGAGAACAAAATTGGCTACTTTGGTAGATCAAAAGTTGGACTGTCGTTAACTGGGTCAAAGATGTCATGAACTTGTTTATGTCAATGTCAGTGATATTAAGAATGGACATGACTTATAAATTGATATAACCCATGTAATGCATTTTAAATACGAACCATGGCAGCTGTTGAAGTTCGAGGATGTTCTAAAATTAACCAGATCTTCGTCCGCCATTTCTGCCAGCCCTCTAATCCAGAGAAGTTCACGATAACATTTTCCTTTAATAAACTGTTATTGAAGGACTCGAGTATTCGCTGATTGTCTATATAGGATCTGTAATGTCGCCAACAACACGCTTTGATCTGAAATTGGTTAATCTGCCAGAAATCTAACTCTCTTTTCACTACAGCACCACAAACATCTAATGGCACATGAAGTTCTCCTGAAAACAAAAAAGATTTGTTTAAATGGAATTATATACTATTAGTACTATTTCCGAAACACCTAATGACATCTGCGACTAGATTTATCAATATATAATAGGCTATTAGTAAGAGTCTAAAAGTATATATAATAGAAAACCTTATCAGTTATTTGATAGAATGCTTAGAAAAACGTGCATTTCAATTTAAACCATTTTCAATAAACACTTAACACACCCAACAACCATGTATTTAAATTTGATTGTATAGTTAATTTCGAACAAATTTTCATCTTTCATTTTTTATCTGCTCAAAACTTGAGCCTACTCCGTACCTATCAGTTTGAGCTATTCTTCGTTAAGTTATATAGTTTTTAAACATCAGACAGAACTGATATACGCAACAAATTTTTCAATCTGGTTCTTAAATAATGATCGTTATTATAACTTAATCATGCTTGAAGAATTAATTTGAAAACATTGGTTTAAATGATTAGTAAATATTCTAGACGCGTTCATTTTGGAAAATATTCTCTAGCAGTTGTTTGAAGTCTGTTAGTTGATCCTCTAGGGGCCTGATATTATATCGTTTTCACGTTTTCATCTGATATTGAATTCTCGTTATTTAAATGATATTCAAGCTGAAATACGAGAATTCAAATGACTTTTAATCAGACTTAAATAATCAATTTTCACAAGGCCGTGTCGTTTTAATCTTATTTCCTATATCAATACTAAATATTGTGTTCCTTACTTAATACATATTTAATACAGTCATTTAGGCAGGAGACGTTTGGGATGCAGATGTGGAGGAATAGCACCACTAGAAGCAGGGTTTGGGGGGGGGGGTGCCAAAAAGATGAGGGAGGAGGAGTTGAAAAGTTCAAAATAATAACTATGATTATATATTGTACTGTTGACCACAACATTTTTTAAATGTACAGTTCCGGTATAAAGCAAATATTTCAAAAAATTGAAACAATGATACACCTTGTTAGGTATATTTCTTTTGATCTTATTATATATCTGAAATTAGATAAAATAATAACACATTGTTTCTTGCTTCTTCTACAGGGGTACGTTCGTTTAACTAGTATATAAGAATTAAACGTTAAAGTACAATGAAATTCAGAACAGTCTTCATGGTTGAAGAGAGATGATGTTTAGTCTAAGGTAGCAGCATCAGCTCCATTCCTTTGCTGATGCTGCATGTTTTATTATATATCCTGTATATCTCCTATCATACAATGCACGTATATATAACATGGTATAGACAAGAAACAAGCTGAGAATGATTTACGAGATATGTCTAAGTTTAGATTTTTCCCAGACTTCATCATTAATCTAAACTAAAAAATGGATCGTAACGCCGACAAAGTTTAGCAATATCCGTATTTATATAACGAAATTCATACCGATAGGGTTTTCAACAATTAAAATTGTACTGAGAAGGCGAAAAAGATTGGATGTCGCTTTATAATAAGCATTTAACGTCTACTGTATATAGTAATAACCAGTAGTCCCTGGTTCAATCATGGGACCCAACCCAACCTCATATAGGCTGTGCAAAATAAAAAAGATAAAACTGTGACATCAAACAAATGCATGTCATATGTCAAAGGGAAATATCGCCATTAGTTTAAGCAGTTATATCTTATTTCATGTTTTAGCTATCATAACTTAGTTTCAGAAACGAAATTTTAAACTTATTATGCAATTTGTGTGCATTCTAATACTTCTGAAGATGTTTATATATATTTAAGACCCAAAATGGAGAATCATATACCCTTTAATGTTGTTTTATAGTTAAATCATGTGTCGATGTACATCTTAGCCTATCATCACCTGTCTATATACTATACGTGTAACAGTTTACATCACTATTGATTATTCCATCCCATATCCACCCGAAACAATTGAATATCTATCTACATTTATTTACTACAAGCATGCAAATATGAGATCGACACTCTCGCGGGATTTGTACAAAAACAATCAATCATCTTGTACAGCTTTTTTTAGAATGCCTTCAGAATAACGTTATATCAGATACAAAACAGGATGTCGATTGTACTTGACGATTGTTCAAATGCGACCACAAGATTACAAGCACAATGGATGTCCCACTTCGACCTTGGAATAAAAATGTATGAATAAAGTTTTACGTCCTACACTTCGGCACCAAATCGGGCTAATAAACAAGGATAAAGCCACACAGTTTGAAATGAGGGGAAAACAGCGACAGAGGATACTTTTTTTCGATTACTTTCGAGAGATTTGTAATATGTAGCTTACACCCTGTAACATATAGGGGTTCGACCCAATCTCCCCCCCCCCCCCGAACCCTGTTGTAGACGTATTCGAAGTAAAACATTCTTTGTACAAGATAACTCTATTTAAGATTCATGTTACCTTCAAATGATTCGTTTCACGTCAAATCAAGATGAAAGTCAACTCAGAATGATCGAATGCTTCAAATTCAGATGTTTATAAATCAGTCTGTTCAGTATATCAACATACTTTCAACATATATGACCATATTCCTATGTAGAGGTTTATTAGATGTTATTGGTGGGTTTCGTGATTATCACGGGAATTACATACTGTTAATTACCTAGTCTATAGAATAACAATGTGTCTACTATATATTCTATAATTAATAAATAATTCACTTTAATTTAAAGGGATTGTAAAGTTTTCTAGCCTTCTATTTGTAAGATTCAAAATCTTCGTCCAATACCAATGGTTCCTGCAATTCCAGATAGACTTTCTCGGAAATGAAATAACTCCCACAGGAAAATTTGTAACCATTATACCACCAGACCACAATAACTTAATACAAGATGGTGGCATTTCCTACTAAATATTGGCGTCTACTGCACATCTTCTTCAACGTTACCTGATTTTACTCTTTTATTACGCTTTATATTTCTTTGTTTTAACGGAATAATAGAGTTGCGTGACATTTGTGTAAATAAGAGCGCTAATATCCGTATTTATAAACAACTGGATGGTTTATATATATATTAGGCTAACATTTGTTCCATCAAGTGAGTCAAGTTACTGTACAGTTATTGCAGGGACCTCGGGTATTGAACGAAATTTTGAATGTCTTAAATAGAAGTCAAAGATGTTTCCGATACACATAACAAGGGTAGAAAACCTCTTTATAATGGACACAGACTTTATTAAACAATCCTAGATTTACCTACTAATTTCATTGGAGTAGAGGTAGAAACAATAGTAGGATACAATAATACCATAGTATGAGAGGGTATCAAGATAAGCACAGTTTCCCCCATAAAAACATTTTTGCCTCATGGGCTGAATGTCAGACAGTACCATGTCCTTGTGTATTGGGCCTAATTATGACCCATGTAAAATAAAGGTTTTTTTATATTATTATCATGTTTAAGCAACGTGTAAAATAAAGGTTCATATTTATATCCAAGCGTTGCTTTAGGGACATGAGTTTTCCCAAGCAGTCCTAATGTTATTTCCATGATTTATTGAGTCAAGTTAGTGATCCTATCTTGTTGGTCATCTCGCCGTCTCTGTCAATGCTATTGCACTTGAAAAATTTATTGTATATTAGATTTATTTGGCCAACGGATAGGTATTGCGGTATGAACAGTTTTTATTTTAGATGAAACATTATAACTAACCTGGAAATTAAACTCGTCAGTTGTGAATGAAAATGACAAATTTTGTATTTAAATTCCCTGTGTTGTTCAGTTAGCTATTAATATCTAAAATCAGACTTGACATTTCCTAGAATGCATGGCAATAGGAATTTCAATTCCTATGAAGTGGAATGATATCCGGTATGTTCAGGCAAGTAAATTAACCGAGTCTTGAGTGAATATTAAAATCAGTGTCGAGGCTAGATGGCTGTTGATCACAGTTTCTCTATTAATTATTAATAGAAAAATGGAATTTGTTAACGCATGGTAGAAACATTATCACATATTAGGTGATCTAGTGTCTACATCTTATGCCTTTTGGTTTTTACGACTATAAAAAGAAGTAATAATGGATAGAACTTTATTTTTATAACACAATATTTTTTCCCCTCTAGGTTCTATCAGTTGCTCATTAAATGGTGAGCGTTAATGACCCTTGTACTATAAAACTGGACAAGGGAGATCAGTAGGAGAAGATAATTTATTCTAATACCTAACCAAACTTCCCTCTGACTGATAAAATGCTTATGGACTCAAAAAGTGATCAGACAAACTGAATTCTTTCAAATAGGACCACATAATTCAGACTTTACCATACTTTCAATGAGTGTTTTTGTTACCATGGGTGGTACTCCGATTCGGTACCCGCTAGAAAAGTTTAACATCTTCAAAACGCTAACTCATTGATAATAGTTAAAAATTCGTAAGGTGACGACAATACAACCGAATATAAATTCCCCATATCGAATTTACTAAAGATATTGAATATTTTGCTGTATCATCAACCTGAACATTGTTAGTCGATATTATCTCCAGGCCCAACACCAAAACGAATTCAATTAGCTTACTCTAGGTTTTTTCAAGGAATTTTAAAACTTTGTAGCGTCTTAGCGTCGCCTATAATTTATAAACGTGTTATTGAAGCTGGTTGTATAGCAACAGATTTTATTCTCTCGAGGCTAGATTTAATATCTGTCAAATTGTATTGATGAAACCCTCGAGATTTCATTCTGGCTTTTAAACTAAAGGACGTGTTAAATAATCTCTTATAGTCTTTTTACACTCAAATGGATGCTCATCTCATGAATAAACCATCTGAAATATTGCTCACGGTCGGTGAAGAACGTTTGATGCCAAAGAGTTGAGTGATATTTGGTGTTAAAAATAACAGGAACTCAAGAAACTACCAACGTCCTTGTAGGTTGTCTCTCACCCAGCCATGTCTAGTTCTTGATCATTCCAGCTTAGCCATTGTTATTACTAATCATTCGCAAAATAGTAAATACCAAACTTAGATTTAGATTCAAACCATTGTATTATCTACATATTTTTAACGTCATTCAAATATGCATTTCTTATTAATAAAGATACAGATCAATTTAAACTTTAAGATTCTTGTATCAATCTTACACCAAATATATCTGAAGTTGAAGGTCGTAATAGTACAAGCGATGTGTTATTAACGCTTCTGTGTGATGGTTTATCACACGACAATTTACACCAACCTTGATAACTAGTTTTTATTGGAGGTGTTTTCGTGTGAAGGGATAACTATTATAATGAAATTATACAATGTTAATCAACCTTCCATAAAACACAAACAGTTCAATTATAGTCGTATGAATAAACAGTGTTAAAAACACATTGAGAATTGAACTGGCCATTTTTGTGTATTTGGTGCACTTTTATGATGGGAATAAATTCACATAATAAACATAAAGATCGTCTTTGAATTAGAATATATGTGATAATACAGTTGATAAAACAATAAGTAATTATATTTTAGTATATGAATGGGGGATAAAAACAATAGAATGGGAGTGTGTTTAAAACTGACGGAAGGTGGGTTTGCCTTAAAACTAACATAGGCCCATAAGAGAGTATATAAAACTAACGGAGGGTTAGGGTGTTTCAACTAACAGAATGTGGGTGCGTCTTAATCTAACAATACAGAGCGTTGGTTTGTCTAACGTTAACAGAGAGTGGGTATATAATCAGTCTATTGGGCATGAGTATTTTTGACGGTTAGACCAGGCACTTTTTTTTAGGAACAGGTTCATTTTGGTATAAGTCATATGGGCACATATTCACTAAAGCACATCATTTTTGGGCGCAATATCAATTAAGCACCAGCTGGAGAGATGGGTTCGAGCAAGGCCCGCGAATGTCCAAGAATAAAAGGGATAAAAAAAAGAAGATAACAAAGAAAAAGACAATATGAAAGAAGGAAAATATGATTTCCTGCTCACATGATAGAAGGGGAAGCCTTTTGAATACACCGAGGGAACTTGATCCATCATGAAATCACGATAACGTACTCATATTACATAATTTGCAGGATTTCAGTCTATGTTTTTCAAAGACTTTATCAATCATGTGACCAAAATGTCGGTTCTTTTATTTTATTGAATTTTGGGCCTAAGAGAGGCATTCCCCATGTCCCCCCCCCCCCACTATCACTGGTTTGTGTCCCTTATTTCTATTGTGCCTAATGTAAGTGTGCTTACTAAGAGTGCGGCTAATAGAAAATGTGCCTAAATCAATGTGCCTAAATGACTTTTTGCCGAATATTAGTGTGTTTAAAAAGTGTGTGCACGATGGAATATTTGCTTAAAAGAAGGCGTGCCTGATTAACACTGTGACTGTATGTTGTATACCCCAGGTTCTCAATTTTGTTTTGCCAATCAGCACTAAGCGAATTTTCAATCGAGCCATTCACCCCTCGAGACTTGAGTACATAATATATTATACGTGACGTAATATAATATTATGTGAGAAGAGACCATTTATCTTTACACATAATAAATTCTCAACAAAACCACAACTCCGGAAATGCAAATGCTGGAATTCTGCACTCTGTACAGTGAGGTCACTTGAGAAAGTATAGATAACCGATTTAATGGGACCTGAAATTTGCCAGCTTTATCCCGAACATACTGCTTCTCTATAGAGAAGTCACTGTACAAGCACTATCATTTTTGTAACCTTAACAAACTGGACTCGGGCCATTTCCCCCTTGGGGGTAAATTCACCCCCATTTATGAACCGTGGTCCTATACCCAAATAAAAGGGTGTCTATCAGGAATGTTCCTAAAGAACTTTTATAATTGACTTATAATTGACTTGTTCCTTAAATATTGGCCTCTAAATGACAGTGAACTATCTAGAATTAACAGATTAAAATGAATCAAAATCAACGTCTTACAGCTAGAACTAAATCATAGTTATCGAATAGGTCAGTCAATTGCAATCTCATTTGACAAACAAATATATTTGTAATCACTTTCCGTTTGTTTGTGCTTTGTTAGTGGCCGTTACGTATGATTGTTTTCTCATTAGGCCTCTGACATTGATTCGAAAAATTTGAATTAATAGTATTAAACAAAATTAGCGATTAGAATTAAGCTAAGAAAACCAACATAACCTATAAGCGTTGAAGATCGTTGTGATTAATAGCATGAGAGATACAAACTAAACACTGATGGACTAACATCCAGACTGTTTATTACGTGACCTGCCATCACGTTGAGTTTTTAAACAACTGGAAGAAGCTAACTGTGTATAACCTGTATTTCAAGTCAATAAAACTCATTGATTTTTGTCTACTAATTGTTTCAAGAGAATATTTAACCATAATTATGGTATGTGTAACAAGTTTTGAACTGTATTGGTAAAACGGTCTAGTCTATTGGTTATCAATAATAGTCTAACTTTGACTCCCAAATGTAACGTATATGGCCTGGAACACTGTGATAATGTTTTGGAAATGTCTGTTATTTTAACAGAATCGTCTTTGCCATCGGGCCTACAATCAATTTCAATTGGTCTGTAAAATAACAGGAAGTAGTTGGCAGAAACTTCAGAGACATGCCAATGCGAAGTTTTTATAAACAAGTGTTTCATTCTGTTTGTTACACACATAACCGATTTTATAGCATTTGTTTCGTGATATACTAACCAAAAAGAAATTTTTGTACAAATCTTTTAAGACCACTCCGGTAGAATTGTGTCCAGTATTGTAATGTCATTGCTGTGGATTCGCTGCTATTGGGAATACGTTCTGTAGGATACAATGTTGTAAAATTTGGTAAAGAATTAATATAGCATTTAGTTTCTTGCGTGTATCAGCGCCACTTAATGACATTTTACGTATTTCACTTCGAGAATCTGTGTTTCTGTCAGATGCACGAATAATTCATTCTTTTTATACACTTGTTTAATGTTATCGGTATTTTAGAAATATCAACTATTGTAAATAGGAATTCTAGCCTGATATATTGATAATAATTTTAATTCGGTCCGTTTTTGTTGAAACATCAGGAGAATTCTTATTTCATAGCCCATTAACTCTCAACAATTATACCGTGTTCAGAAAGTTTAATCAACTTGACTCAATTCAGAAGAATTGTAATTATTTAGACAGCTATTCTGCTATTGAAGTTTCTGAATTTAAAAACTCCTCTTAGGCCATAGAGATACTTGTATAACTTTATTTATAGTTTGTTGTTCAGAATATAAATCTATAAGAATTTCGTTCAATTTTAAAAGCTAACAGCATACTCTTTCAGGTTCTCTTACATGATATCGCCATAGGTGTGACAGGCGGTTTAAAGCAGCATGGTAACAAGTGTGACGCAGTTAATGTTTTAATAAGGAATGGTTTAACAATGCCACAACGGTTTTAGTCACTATGATTGTGACTATATTTAAAACAAACATATGCTCTATCCTAACGATAGAGACGATTGGGATTACATACAAATCACTGTTCTAGAAAATACGATATACAAGAGGCAAGCTATAATTCAATTTAGGATTTACTCGGTCATGTCAAGAAAAATCGAATGGAATTTTATATCCGATTTACATTCTTATTTGATTTAGTTATTTCTCTCATAATGTTCTTTGGCTAAGTTTGGAATCAATCAAAGTTGTTGGTTATTTAGAAGATTGCTGTTCTGGTTAACATCTTGTATTTCATCCACAATGACTCTGTCACTGATATCCTTCACTGAGATTATCCTATGGTTGTGTCATGAAAATGAGTGAAACAGGGTGACCTAGTCCCAAGCTAACCAACTCAGGTCTTGTACATAGTCGGTCAGTGTGGCATATGCTAACATCCATCATATATCTAATGGATATAATCTCAGTGTATTATTGGAACAACCCAACACTCTTTCCCTCTCAACTCGTAGTCAGACTTAAGGCAGGGACAAGTAATATAACTGGAAAGACAATGGTTATGGTCTGAGCTGAATTAATAAAATTGGTCGTCCATTTTTTCAGGAAGACATTGATCACCACCCCACCCACATTTTAAGCTTCTAGGACTCTACGGTAGGTTATATTGATAGCTGAATTGAATGTTGTAGAAGGGAAGACAACAAAATATATTACTATAAGGACGACTTAATATATATAAAACAAACTCATTTGAAATCAGAGAAACTGAGAAACTGTTTTGGTCCATTTTATTGTCATTAATCACAATCGTCCTTCCATATACACATTTACCTCAGAATAGCCACAAGATGTTCTTCACAGTAGCCGCGCTGTCAATCGAATACAGCCTGATGGATTGATTCGATTATTATATCCTTTAATTCCAAACTTGACATTAATTTGTTATTTCTACTTCAGTAAATTTACTGTACGTCGTGAACTTGATATTCATTAGTCTTTAAACCCTATTTCGTATATTCATAATCTGTTTAGACACTGTCTCTGTTCGATTGATAAGATCGAAGCATCTTCGACTAAATGGACCTAATTACCATGCAATGTTATGTTAAAGAGATACATTGTATAACATTGGAACTTTAGGCTTTAACATTGAGGTTAGGTAATGTTACGAAAGAGCACAGGCGTGCAGGCTTTACCTCTTTTGAGATTGTATTGTTTATGAAATTAGTTAAAATAATTCATTTGAAAAATTAAATTTGAATATTTGAAATGAAAAACTATAATCTTCGTAATCTGCAAAAAATATGAGGGGGTATAGTAAGTGACCTGTCATACGTCAGCAAGGTGATTTGTGAATACAAACCTTACCAATCCTTGCATAACCAGAGCATAATCGATGCTTCATATATTTGTTTGTACTTCCGGTTGGGTAGGTTTGTGCTGTTTGGGCTTTTCCGATCAAAATGTTAAACTAACAAAGTATCAAACGATTCTGCAGCTGCTGTCCTTATCTGATGTCTATGTTAGAATATTCACTCCATTAAACTTTATTCTGTGATCATTTTATTGATAATTAAAATATATTTCTTCAGCGTAATGGTCAATAGCTGCAATGTCAGATCTGACATCGTGTCTCGGATATTACTTTGATCAGAATTCTGATCAAACTATAAAATTTCTTCAGATTAAATTCAGCACGAATTTCAATTCGATTTTTTTGACTTTACCAGGAATAAAACAAATCCAATTAGTGTTCCTAGTCATATCGGGTTTAAATTCTCCTTCAATTATTTAAAAAAAAACTATTTTTCTTCGTGTAATAGTAATGAAGTCATTTTAAAAACAAAAAATTACAATCATAAAATACAGTTAATCTAATAAAAATTGACAGAATGAGTAAAATCATGCACGGATTATAACAATAGTTATGTTATTTATTTTTTAGGGTAGTTTTTATCAAACACGACACCATTTTAAAAAAAATATTTTTATTATAATCTTTGAAATACATTTAGAAGTAGGTATGATATCATAAAACAACAAAATTATACTATTATAGATATACTATTTCTCTTTAATTTAAGCAACGTTTCACATACAGGAATTGTTTGATGAGGATTCCCTATATGTGAATTGAAACATTGCTTAAATTAAATTTATTCTTTTTATATATTTTTATTGATATGAAACAGAGTTGGACAATCGAGACTCACCCATATTAAAAGGATAATTATCCACATTTCATCATAATGTTGTCTGGATAGATCATCAAAACATTTGAAAACATAGTTCCGGTCAAATTACAGCATCTAATACGTAGGGGTAAAGTTATTTTGTTCTCTAATTTACTAGATTATTGGTACTTTTTTGAGATTAAAATTTTCTTAAAGAACTATAGACATTTTGCTATGCTCAGATAAATAAAGACTCAGTGATCATTGAAATAATAAAACAATGTACATGATTGTATATTATTCCACGGACAGTAGGCCAAGATTCGACGCTAGCTTCTGTACAAGGCATCGACTATTAGAAGTTCAAACATTCAATCAATTGTCTAAATAAAACCATTTTAAATTTTCCCATGAAACAGTAAGTCAAAAGACTAAAATAAACGTTTGATGTTACCAGTAGGTGTAATTACAGAATTAACCAGATTATTGAAGAACGAATGCTGTGGAATTGAAGACTATGTGCAGCCGTATCAATTGGTCAGTATAACGATAGAATGTATTATATATAGTTGTATTTACGTTCACGTAATATTTGTGCTGTTAAGCTGTTCACAACTAGGTATACTGCTACGTTATAATTTTAGATGATTGAACTAATTTGTGAATGGACGGAGCAAAGCCTGAAGCGACAATCAAATATGGTATGTGTTACGTCTATTGTCTTTGGTGATCGAAATCAACAAGTTAGTATTCAATAATAATATATAAGTAAGAACTGAATCTCGATTAATTTCCTTTTTTTAGAGTGAAACACGTGGAACAATCGAGAACAACTGAACTTTTACAGAATTAAACTACCTTATTTGAATATATGATGTTGAGATTGTATGAGATATTTCAAAGTGTAGAAATATGCCTATCTTTAAGAGTAAATAGCGCTTAAATACCCATGCATTTCAAACTCGTCACCTTCGGTATCTCTAATAGAACGGGGGGAAAAGTCAGCATATTGGTGCAGGTCTTTTCTTTGTACATGGCCGTACCAGTCTTAATGAACCCAATTAGAAAGAGCCGAAAAGTAAATTGCCTTCATTAAATTTGTAATATAATGTATTTTATAAGAAGATAGGCAATTATTTGGCAGCTAACATTTCTTTAACATTTGGCATTTTGATTCCTGAAAGATGAATCAAGACTGTGACTCACAACATATCGATCTCTTTACGTAACTTTTTCCAGTGGGTTGTTTTATATGCCTCATGATGTATCGTTACAGACCATTGTCATCTTAAATAACTACCAATCGATAAACATGCAAATAAATTAGTCTAATATAGAGTTCATTACATGTTCATTGGGATCGTTGAATTTAAACTAACGCCTAAATTTTAAATTTGGGTGGGAACGGGGGTGGTGGTAATTTTCGTTTCTTATAAAAAGTTGTGCTGATGAGGGTTGTTTGTCTGAAACTTGTGTTGGCAACATTAGATAAGCCCTTGTTAGTTATATATTTTGTAAGCGCTAAACTGTACACAAAGTGAAATGCACATGCATAAACGAGAATCTTTTGTCAAGATTTCAGAGTCAATTGACTTGATTCATAAATTTTGCATATCGTTTTAGTTTTTTTCTTTTTTTACTTGCTCCTGGAGCACACCTTGTGTAGCAATCTGATAGTCATGCCACACAGGTACACGGCACCTTTATTAAGTGAACACATGATTGAAAGTGACAACCTTGTTATATATCGTACTGATTCGCAGAAATATTGGTCGACAAGGGAAAACTCAATGTATAGTTTTCATTCATTAAAATGAGGTTTCATTCCTCATTGACAATAGAACTAATTTGAATTTCATTTCTGCAACGAAGTTTATTAGAAATAAAGAGTTTGAAATAGATTCATTTTTAATGCCAACAGAAACGCTATACTATCATGCATTAAATGATGTAGACTGAGGCATTAATCTGTCACATATATATCTTCCCGTTCTCACACTGCCTTATAAAATCTGGGTGATAAATCCGTTTTGGTTACAAATGGATGAATAATATCTCAACTGTCTGCAGTGGAGATTTCTTTTATTGCGGTCGAATGACAAAGAACATGGAAACGATAAGCTAGATGGAGTTTGAAACTTGTTGACTTTATTTTTTGGATTCTGATTTGATAAAAGTCTGCCGATGCCGACATCAACGGTCGTTCACATTTGTCAAATTTGCAATTGGAGGCTGACGAGTTATCAATTAGAATGTTAAATACATTCCAAGTACGGCTTTAACTTTAACGTTAGATAAGTGGAAGCATGGGAGATACGATACAAAATGTCTAGTTCAAATGTTCCCAAAACAATCTCAAGCTAACGTGACTCCGTCAGAACAACAATAAAATTGATACTCGATGACCGATTGCCTTATAAAATGACTTGAAGTTGTACAGTTTGAAATGTCACTAATTCAAAGTTGATCAATGTGATGTGAAAGAAGATTTCGACCTTCAGGAATATGCGACATTTCTTTATTTAGCCTACTATCAATCAGAACGTCTTCAGGCAACTCAGTGTATATATTCTTAGTTTGAACGTAATTTGACCACCACAGAATGTTAAGAGTTAACATTTGACATGCACATCGTATTTTATCAGTCACTAGGTATTTGTCCAATGTCAATCAAATTTAGTTTCTGAATATATTGTATTATTCGTCAGTTGAACAAGTTCACTACATCGGGTTCGATATTAGTTACAAGATGCTTTATGGTTTCAAGAAGCAAAGAGCTAATGTTAGTTTTTAGATCTACTTAGTGAAAAAGCAATTTTTGTTGGTAGTCCTGTATATTACGGTAAACTGCAACAGCGTCGTATTGCAGTTGGTACAATTGCTGTTATCTATAGAAAAAATGCATTTGATCCAAACCAGAACGTATAACAAGACTGTCTTTCGTTAGTTCAATTGCTGGTGCGCATTATACTCTAGCGTGAATTGGAATAGGTCCTTTACAAATTTCCATTCTGGCGAACCTGTCGCTCCCATCCTTTATAGTATTGTATAGTAAATTGTGCTATAGCCGAAATTTTCTTAGTATTATGCACTGGTGCGCATTATACTGGAGTGTATACTATACCCTGATGCGCATTATATTCGAGTATGTACTATTCACTGCTGGTACTATACCCAGGTGCGCATTATACTCGAGTGTGTGCTATTCACTGGTGCGCATTATACCCGAGTGTGTACTATACCCTGGTGCGCATTATGCTCGACTATATACTATTCACTGGTGCGCATTATACTCGAGTGTATACTATTCATTGCTGCTTATTATACTCGGATCGTACTATACCCTGGTGCGCATTATACTCGAGTGTATACTATACCCTGGTGCGCATTATACTCGAGTGTGTACTATTCACTGGTGCGCATTATACTCGAGTGTGTACTATTCACTGGTGTTTATTATACTTGAGTGTGTACTATACCCTGCTGCGCATTATACTCGAGTGTATACTATTCACTTGTGCTTATTATACTCGAGTTGTACTATACCCAGGTGCGCATTATACTCAAGTGTTTACTATAACCTGGTGCGATTTATACTCGAATGTGTACTATTCACTGGTGCGAATTATACTCGATTGTGTACTATACCTTGGTGCGCATTATACTTGAGTGTATACTATTAACTGGTGCGCATTATACTCGATTGTGTACTATTCACTGGTGCGCATAATACTCGATTGTGTACTATTCACTGGTGCGCATTATACTCGATTGTGTACTATACCCTGGCACGCATTATACTCGAGTGTGTACTATTCACTGGTGCGCATTATGCTCGAGAGTGTACTATTCACTGGTGCGCATTATACTCGATTGTGTACTATTCACTGGTGCGCATTATACTCGAGTGTGTACTATTCACTGGTGCGCATTATACTCGATTGTGTACTATTCACTGGTGAGCATTATACTCGAGTTTGTACTATTCATTGGTGCGCATTATACTCCATTGTGTACTATACCCTGGCACTTATTATAATCGAGTGTGTACTATATCCTGGTCACGCATTATACTCGATGTGTGTACCTATACCCTGGCACGCATTATACTCGAGTGTGTACTATTCACTGGTGCGTATTATACTCGAGTGTGTACTATACCCTGGCACTTATTATACTCGAGTGTGTACTATTCACTTGTGCGTATTATACTCGAGTGTGTACTATTTACTGGTGGTCATTATACTCGAGTGTGTACTATTCACTGGTGCGTATTATACTCGAGTGTGTACTAAACCCTGGCACGCATTATACTCGATTGTGTACTATTCACTTGTGTGCATTATGCTCGAGAGTGTACTATTCACTGGTGCGCATTATACTCGATTGTGTACTATTCACTGGTGCGCATTATACTCGATTGTGTACTATTCACTGGTGCGCATTATACTCGATTGTGTACTATTCACTGGTGCGCATTATACTCGATTGTGTACTATTCACTGGTGCGCATTATACTCGATTGTGTACTATTCACTGGTGCGCATTATACTCGATTGTGTACTATTCATTGGTGCGCATTATACTCGAGTGTGTACTATACCCTGGTGCGCATTATACTCGAGTGTGTACTATTCACTGGTGCGCATTATACTCGAGTGTGTACTATTCACTGGTGCGCATTATTCTCGAGCGTAAACTATACCCTGACGAGCATTATACTCGATTGTGTACTATTCACTGGTGCGCAATATACTCGATTGTGTACTATTCACTGGTGCGCATTATACTCGATTGTGCACTATTCACAGGTGCGCATTGTACTCGATTATGTACTATTCACTGGTGCGCATTATACTCGATTATGTACTATTCACTGATGTGCATTATGCTCGAGTGTGTACTATTCACTGGTGCGGATTATGCTCCAGAGTGCACTATACCTTGTGCACATTATACTCGAGTGTGTAGTATACCCTGGCGAGCATTATACTCGAGTGTATACTATTCACTGGTGCGCATTATACTCGAGTGCATACTATACACTTGTGATCATTATACTCGAGTGTGTACTATACCCTGGTGCACATTATACTCAAAGTGTGTACTACACCCTGGTGCGCATTATACTCGAGTGCTTACTATTCACTGGTGCGCATTTTACTCGATTGTGTACTATTCACAGGTGCGCATTATACACGAGTGTGTACTATACCCAGGTGCGCATTATACTCGAGTGTGTACTATTCACTGGTGCGCATTTTACTCGATTGTGTACTATTCACTAGTGCTCAATATACTCGGTTTTTTACTATTTACTGGTACGCATCTTACCCTATTATGTACTATTAATTGGTGCGCAATATATTCGAGTATTTAATATTAACTTTTTAGCATTATATTACATTATGTACTTTTATGGATTATACTCGAGTCTGTACTATAAAACTGGTGCGCATTATATTAGACGGTGTACTATTCACGTTTTTTACACGAGCGAGTACTCTTCTCAAGTGTGCATTATACTTGAGTGTGTACTGTACATCGCTGCGCCTTACACTCGAGTGTGTACTGTACATTGGTGCGCATTATACTCGAGTATGAACTGTACATTGGTGCGCATTATACTAGAGTGCGTACTGTACATTGGTGCGCATTATACTCGAGTGTGTACTGTACATTGGTGCGCTTTATACTCGAGTGGGCGCTATACATTGATTCGCATTATATTCACCATTCATATGTGCACATTATTCTAGGGTGAGTAGTTGAATGTATGAACCAAATCAAGCGCATTATACTCGAGTATCGAGCGTATAATTTTAACCACTGCGCATATACTAGGACTAATATAAATCATATTAAATCTCGTATTTTGTTTGGATAATAACAGTGTACACGATTCATCACTGAACACCGATAATTTGTGTAAAAAATCACGTGGTTGTCGTGGTCAATGAATCCATTTTAAATATATTGTTTTCTGTCAAATTCCTAAACACACGAACGTGAAATTATCAATTTTCAACAAGTATGATATTAAATTTTATCGTCATCGTTGTTATTGGTAACTAGTCGCTATTCAACAGGGGGCGCTGGTACAGGTTTAAAGTTATGTCTAAAAATTATTTTCATGTTACATGTTAATGTTAAATAAATTTAATTCAACCCTTTGTTTTTCCTTATAGTATTACTGAAAAATTGTTCAGGTTTATAATTGCAGACACTTCTTCTTTTACCATCTCTATTGCCCACATCAGTTTCAAAGAAATATTTCCTTTGTCTTTCACAAATGATCCATGCCATTTCAGGATATTGATTGTTTTCTATTCTAGAATTGACCTAATTGTAATATTCGAGACGTTTGTGATATTGTTTAGATTTATCAATCGGAAATCTAAGATATAAAATGTCTTGAATTTTCTGATTCTTTAATGACCTTATATTAAAAAAAATATGAAACGTAACCATAACATTCGTTGTACACGCAATATTTCAATCGCTAGACTTCTTTCCCTCTTAAACATTTCTCATTTTAATTTCCTTTGAGTTCATTTTCTATGGCAATTTTCGTGTCAGCATCAAAATGTTTGAACTCTGGCTGTTAGACCGACTCAATTATACACTTCAAAGATTCCATTTCGTTTTTTTTTCTACCGTGTCTATTACAGGACTGATATAAGTTTGTCGTATATCTTTTTGCTTTCATGGTTAAGTTTTGATTAAGGGTGTAAAGAAGGTGACAGGGAAGTGACATCTTTTCAAACAACACGCGATTTTCTTATGTGCATTTCAACTGTCAATTATGATAAGCATTGGAATTTTACATTTCATCAATTTCTATTTACAATCGATTCATGCCTTATAGGACCCGGTTCTGGATAACGAATTGTGCAATAACGAAACCCATCCAGGCTGACATGTAGTTCCACTATGCCTTTCGCCATCCCGAAATTCCTTATCTTAATCTAATTGCATGGCGTTTTATCTGTTTTTGGTCGGGGGGGGGGGGGTGATACACGATCCTCGTATAAAGACCAAACACGCGGTAATATTTTTATTGTACATTATTAAACTAGTTGAAGAGAGATTTTAAATTTAGAATGGAACTGTTTTGCAAAATTTGAAAATCCGCAAATAAGTGCACTTTTGACTTACTTAGAACAATACAAGAAGGTGCATTATTAGAGGTTGAGGTTGTTTTCTGCATTGTATTATATACACAGGGCGACGTAATTATAAATATTAAAAGATGCCAATTTGCAATATTCTGTAACCCGGTTAGCAAAGTAGTGAATTACAATTCAATCGATCTGAAATTTACATGGGGTAAAATTACCAAAGTGATCTGTTTTTCATCATTTGTAGTTTTTGAAAAAAAATATTTTTTAACTTATCACAGATATGATACAAAAAAAAGAAAAAGAGCATATTATTTGAGACTTTTTTTATTAGTTGATGTTTCTCACATAGCTCTATGATTTAAACCAGATTGATCTTTCGGTAACATCATAGGAATTATTATGCAGTGCTACAAATTTTACAAAGTATTCTACAAAGTGAGAAAGATTTCATTAACAATTAGCAACCATGGGAACACTTTATATTACGATTAACGTGAATTTTAAACTCAAACAGTTCAATATTGAAAATAATATTAATTGTATAAAAGCTTAATGCACATAAACGTGTCTCAGATGCAATTGCAAATATTACGAAATCATAACCCCAAAGTACCTTAAGAGTAATTCAGAAATCAAGTTCAAAGACAGAATCCCGTCAACGATCTTTTAGTTGGGAAAAATAATGTATTTAAAATGTTTTTTTTATCAAATAAACTGTTTGAAATACGACTTGGTCTGTCCCGACTGTCTACACTTAGTACTATCTCACTCAATCCCGGCCAAATTTGTTCAAATAGATTTATTTGAAGTCTAGCAGTCAAATGATTTTGTGATTTAGTTAATGGTTTTGTATGATAGTAAAGAGTGATTCTGCCATTACAAGTTATCTAAGTGAGTTAAGTCAAACGACAATGGGTTTTTAATTTGAGAACAAATGTTGTTTACAGGTACCATTCACGTTATTTGTAAGTAATTACTATTTCGTTGCACGTGACGGGTTGTTTGGTACAGTGTATTTGATATCAAAACTCCAGAACATAGAAGTCAATGACCTGAAGCCGAATAAACCGATGAGGTCGAATTCAAGCGAATAAATAAAAAGACACTCACAAAAATCATCCATCGCTCAATGTAAACGGTCCCCTACCAATATAGCATGTTTCTTAATTGGCTAAATATTTATGCCAATCTATAACTTTATTTGTTATAGGGATAGTTCATTAAGCAAGATACAAATCAGAGCGTTGGGTTGGCGTCAGAAAGAACCATACGATGGCCCGCATGAGACTATATAAAAGACATTTAAAATTGTTCAGAAATATAGTACAATGTATGATGGCGTCCAGATAAAGTGCATTATGAAAGTAGAATACCAATATCCAGTCTTGCTTCATCATGATTCGTGATAGAGGTTCATTTTAATAATGATACAAAAACAACGTCTGTTTTCATTAATGCCTTTTTTTACTGATATAAAAATATATGGCAATGGCTTTGATTCCTGCTGGATAAAACAGTATAGGCTAGTACTTAAAGCAATCAAAAAGTCTTTGATGTATGGTATCTTACTGGTCGGTTCCCTGATGGTTTTTGTGTTTTGGTAAATTGTGGTCAACAGAATATGCAACTCTTTTTCTTTACATCTGGTCTGTAGTCGACATCATGTTTAAATAATAACATGGAATGTATTTGATTTAAAAGGTTATGCCCTAATGTAATTTCTTAATTATATCCCCACTGGAAAGAACGAACGCAACAACAATGGTCCATCAGGGTATTGTCACCCAGCCGGTTGACCATTTTCATATGGATATATTGAGAAATATGACTTATTAGACTTAAGATCATCAGACTTTCACCAACTGAGAATAGAACCCACGATCAGAAACTAAGCGTAACTAAGCAAATTACGTTACGTCACGATCTAGTGCTCCAACCGACTGCGCTACATTTAGAAGATAAACACTTCCTGTTTTAGATTTAGAGGGGGTTTATTCGATATTTAACCATCCTTGAATCATTAGATCCCGAGACCGCTTGCGGTCGAGGGTCTCGAATGGTATATTCAAGCATGGTTAAATATCGAATAAACCCCCTCTAAATCTAAAACAGAAAGTCGTTTATCGGAATTGTACCACAAATTGTGATTATTTTGTTCCCGGACTTTTTTTTATGGATAATTTAGAACATGGGTTATTGGGTTTTATGACGTTAGGTGCAGTATGACGCACATAACAACAAACTACACGTGCGCTATCGAATGAAAAAGAAGACATCCTTTTTATCATTAACATTAACAAGATTTGTAACTAGTTCGCTGAAATTAATACGCCAAATTGCAAAGACATGATGTCAAATTGCTATTAAACCTTATGTATTTGGACCAATCAGAACTCAGAATTTTTGTTAGTTGTGGTACAATCCATATTTAAAGGTTTCAATTTGGGCTGTAATTCAAACCAATATTAAAATTTCAAGATGTTCTAATGGGTCTGTAATGGGTTTATATCTTGCTATTGCTATAACCTTATTCCTGCACTCGACATCATGTAATATTAAACAATGATGAATAAATCTATAGTAGACTCATTGCTTCATTGCTTTCAAATCGATTGTTGTTCTTTTATAATTCTTATAGTACACTCATCAATATTCAGGAAGACATTTTCTTCTCCTAGCTGGATATACTTGCCTTCATTTATATAAAATGGGTCGCCTTCAAAAGGTATCTGTCACTAACACTGTTCACTGTAAAACTTTTCTGCACCCTTTTGGTGAACGAGATATATATATAACATGATTTTTTATAAAGATAAGAAATTGAACCTATTTTATGAAATGAAATTTCTTTGTTCGGTTTTAGTCGTTTTCTTAAACCATAGTGACCTGGTCATTGGTGCCGGTGGTGGTTAGGGAAGGTGACTAGTTAAACCCAAAATGAATAACCGAACGTAAGCTATTGTGTTTTTCTATTTTGAGGATTTTCCCTAAACATTGATTGCGTTCCGTCTATGGAACGTGGAACGATAATTAAAAACTGTCTGAAACTGATTGTAGAAAAAGTTGAATTTTGGTCTCTGGTTTCAAAATTTACTGAATTTCAGACCACATGCACGTGTTATCCCATATTATTTGGCCGATATCCAAATATCCGTCTGTACGGTCCCAATATAGGATAAGTATGCAAAAGGGAAAACAACACACAGCGTCCCAAAGGATATTGAAATTTAATTTATCGTCTTTATTAGAACATGTGTTTACAGATGTCTGTTTCAATTCACATAATACAGGAATTCGATACAAGATATAAAGCCTTGTGTCATTTTGGATGAAGAGTAATTGAATTAGAAAGTATTCAGATAGTATCTTATTTCTGATGTAATGCATTATATAATACTGCAGTATCAAGGGACGATATTTTATTCTCCAAAGGGTTTATGCAAGAAGTCGCCGTGACTTAGTTAGTAACGGAATGGACCACAGGCTTGACTATTGGCATATGTTGGTCTGCTGCAAACGAGACTTTTGTCTCTGTCAACACTTCTCAATAATATTTATATTATGGTTGGTTAGATTTGACTTAAGTTATGTAAATGAGCCGTCTACAAGTGCATTGACTGATTGTCCAAGTTCTAATTAGCTTTATTAGCCAAACATGCTGTGAAGTCCCCTTGTTTTGTATGTAACTGCATGGTCTGCAGACTTGACTATTGTCATAGGTCATAGATGTGTCTTTTCAACCGGTTGCAGGATAGAAGGGCAGGACCAAATTATGCACATTAAAGATCCCTTGACAATCGGAAAATTGATCTTATAACAATACTTCCATTAGCACCCATGTTGTAACTCGTCAGTAGACTAATCAGGCGTAGATCTGTAGAACGTAAAACTCAATTTTATGTCTGTTGTATTATACAAGATTTGATCTGTTATGGTGGGATGTATTCGAAAGCTAGACGCTGTGAACAATGTAATCTGAATAATACATCAACATTGATGCTCATATTACACGCCGGCTAGTCCAGTTTAACACATATCATTAACCGAACATAACTGTCGGATAAATTGTATAGCGAATATATATTGAAAATTACTTATGAGCTAGAATTAAATGTAGCCTACTCTCTGGCTATGAAATTATAAGTAATAAGAATTATAAGTATTGTTTGCCTGATGTACATGTATATTGATAATTACTTATCAACTAGAATTAAACGTACGTGTACTTTCAATTAACATACTAATGATATTATGAGTATATAGTGTAGTTTGCATGGATGTACATTGAAAATTATTATTTTCCATGTTTGTGACATAATAAATGTATTGTTTGTCGTGTATTATAATTACTAATTAGTTTCCATGCTAATGACGTTGCCGTGGATATATGCTGGTAATAATTTATGAGAATATGTATTTTCCAATAAATATGTTATGCTTATGACGTTATTAAAAACTGCAGTAGGTGTAGTTTTCCTAATGTATATTAATAATTAATAACGAGTTAGAAATAAAGGTACTTCCAATTAACATGCTAATGACAATGTGAGTATATAGCGTATTTGGTTGAGTATATTGCTAATTAATAACAGTTAGAAATAAAGGTACTTCCCATTAACATGCTAATGACAATGTGAGTATCAATATAGTGTATTTTGGTTGAGTATATTGCTAATTAATAACGAGTTAGAAATAAATGTACTTCCCATTAACATGCTAATGACATTGTGAGTATCAATATAGTGTATTTTGGTTGAGTATATTGCTAATTAATAACGAGTTAGAAATAAAGGTACTTTCCATTAACATGCTAATGACAATGTGAGTTCAATATAGTGTATTTTGGTTGAGTATATTGCTAATTAATAACGAGTTAGAAATAAAGGTACTTCCAATTAACATGCTAATGACAATGTGAGTATATAGCGTATTTTGGTTGAGTATATTGCTAATTAATAACGAGTTAGAAATAAAGGTACTTTCCATTAACATGCTAATGACAATGTGAGTATATAGCGTATTTTGGTTGAGTATATTGCTAATTAATAACGAGTTAGAAATAAAGGTACTTTCCATTAACATGCTAATGACAATGTGAGTATATAGCGTATTTTGGTTGAGTATATTGCTAATTAATAACGAGTTAGAAATAAATGTACTTCCCATTAACATGCTAATGACAATGTGAGTATATAGCGTATTTTGGTTGAGTATATTGCTAATTAATAACGAGTTAGAAATAAAGGTTCTTCCCATTAACATGCTAATGACAATGTGAGTATATAGCGTATTTTGGTTGAGTATATTGCTAATTAATAACAGTTAGAAATAAATGTACTTCCCATTAACATGCTAATGACATTGTGAGTATATAGCGTATTTTGGTTGAGTATATTGCTAATTAATAAAGAGTTAGAAATAAAGGTTCTTCCCATTAACATGCTAATGACAATGTGAGTATATAGCGTATTTTGGTTGAGTATATTGCTAATTAATAACGAGTTAGAAATAAAGGTACTTCCCATTAACATGCTAATGACAATGTGAGTATATAGCGTATTTTGGTTGAGTATATTGCTAATTAATAAGAGTTAGAAATAAAGGTTCTTCCCATTAACATGCTAATGACAATGTGAGTATATAGCGTATTTTGGTTGAGTATATTGCTAATTAATAACGAGTTAGAAATAAATGTACTTTCCAATTAACATGCTAATGACAATTTTGAGTATATAGCGTATTTTGGTTGAGTATATTGCTAATTAATAACGAGTTAGAAATAAAGGTTCTTCCCATTAACATGCTAATGACAATGTGAGTATATAGCGTATTTTGGTTGAGTATATTGCTAATTAATAACGAGTTAGAAATAAAGGTACTTTCCATTAACATGCTAATGACAATGTGAGTATATAGCGTATTTGGTTGAGTATATTGCTAATTAATAACGAGTTAGAAATAAAGGTTCTTCCCATTAACATGCTAATGACAATGTGAGTATATAGCGTATTTTGGTTGAGTATATTGCTAATTAATAACGAGTTAGAAATAAAGGTACTTTCCATTAACATGCTAATGACAATGTGAGTATATAGCGTATTTTGGTTGAGTATATTGCTAATTAATAACGAGTTAGAAATAAAGGTTCTTTCAATTAACATGCTAATGTCAATGTGAGTATATAGCGTATTTTGGTTGAGTATATTGCTAATTAATAACGAGTTAGAAATTAATGTACTATATTTTGTAGAAAGGGGCGATTTTACTAAATATCTGCGAATTGTAATAGATGCACAGCAATATGATGGGTTGGAGGAGTTGATAATAGGGTATTGGAAGGAGTAAATAAGGGTGGAACTATGAGGTTAAATGGTCTTTTGTAGGGTGATTGAAAGTTTTGGTCGAGCCGGATTGGATATCTAAAAGCAGTATTACTTCTTACTATCCGTTATACATACTGTTATTACATTAGGCATAATGAGTTATGAGTGATATACGTGCGCATTTAATCAAATTATAACATCCCGATCAAACTCAAATTTTTGCTGTTTTTTGCATATGTTTAACAATATTTTGAGTGTTGTTTATTGCACTCGTCCTTATACTCCAAATATACCGGTTTTGAATAACTCTGCTTGGGAAGATGTTGTATGTGGGGATGATTATTGATATAATACATTCCAAAGCCTAACACCCACTCTTCCTTTTTAGCAAAAATATATTAGATAAGAGCTGGTTATTTGAGTAGGATATAATATCATGCTCATTGAAAACTATTCAGACATTGTATGTTTATAAAGGAATATTTACATAGCTTTCATTGACAAAAGGTTTGCAGACATCGATCAGAAATCATGCCCAGAAAATTACAAGTCGTTTTATTTCATTGTATATTTAATGTATCAAGAGCAATATCCTTGCTTGGGTAGAAATTAGTGCTCTGCCCTGCTATTGTCTGAAGTGGAATGGATTAAACATTTGAGACAGAAATAGACGATAGAAAGACTGCATTAAACGAGACTTTTGTCTGAGTATATTGTCATTGTAAATATACTCGATTGTCAACAATACTCAATTCTACACTGCTCTATAATATTTATATTATGGTTGGTTAGATTTGACTTATGTAAATGAGCGTCTACAAGTGCATTGACAGGTTCCGCAGGTACTAATTAACTTCATTGGCCCAAAAAATACTAAGAAGTCCCTTGTTTCGACCAGAAAGAGTAGGCCTATAGTTATAACTTCTGTAACAATGATAAAAGACAAATAAATTTATTGTACTGAATTTAAAGTCAAGCATGAAAATCTGTTCGACCCTGATTTTGTTAGAATTTATTGACTATTTTGGTTTCGTAGAACAACAACCATCGGGTATTTTCACTAGCTACAAAAATATTAGAGTTTCAATAGATTCATTGTTCGGACAGACATAGTAATGTTTCGCTTCCTGTCCGGAAACAGTACAAATTCTGATTAACTGAGATGCCAATAATAATTTTAGAACTCACAAATGTCCATCATTGAACTTTCGTCAGACTTAATCATTGGTAAACATCAAAGAAACATTGACAAGAAAATATATTAGGTTTTCTTAATCGAAGAAAAACAGTGAATCAGTACAGGTATATTTGGTACGCAGCAGTTTATCAGATTTTTAAATATTTCACCTTGTACATATTGCAGGATATCTGTAAAATAACACCAAGCATCAGATTCCAAATCTTTGAATTAAAACGGTAACAACCATTAAAACGTTAATCCAATATTTTGATTTAAACAATATTTATTGAATAAAAGTTTACATATCAGTTACAATGATTATATATTAATTGGATTCGGAAAAAAGGACAAGGGTTGTGTTAATCTCTATATAAAGCATGTACTAGTATTAATACAAGAATACATTTTAATAAGAAATGAAAAAGAGAGAAAAAAAGAGAACTGGGGGTTATGCAGCACACTTACTACAGTTGATACAACAGCATAGAATTGAGAACAAAGAAAGTGTCAGATAGTCATGGATTTGATCGCCGTCATGTGTTTCGGGTCGTCGACGCGAAAAGCCACAGTCCAATATTTTGAAAAACATACGAAAAATAAAGTACCTACTGGAAAGAAATTAGAATTATTCAGTAATGTGTCTTATAGTTTTATTATGTTGCTAGGGCAACGTTTGGATATAAGTATATGTCCAAACGTTGCTTTAGGAACATGCAGTGTTATATGCTATCAGTGTTCCCGATACACATATATACATATTTAGAAAACCTCTTTGTGATCTCTTTAACATCATATAATTCAAAACGAACTGAGCTTAAAAGATCAGAAAGCTAAAACTTTAATGTTAATGAGACCAAGAGAGACTTCCTGGAAGACAGACGGAACAAGTTTAAATTTCAAAGCAATCTCCAATTTGAGTGATATGTAAAGTGAAAAGACGACATAGTCTGGTCTTATTGTGTTGAAGAACAAAGGAAGTACATGTATTAAGTATTGATGTTTAAGACATTCTAATTTTACCCTGCCATGTCTAGCGTCTGAGTTCAAAAAGTCCTATCATTAAATATTCTATTGGGTATAGACAATGTTATTTAAATATATAAATATCTTGAAGACAAATTGTGATTATTCTAAAGCTTTACTTATACTATATATATATTCTATAATTTCCATCAAAATTATTAACTGCCATATCACTTGCATAAAATAGGCAAGATATATCTAAGAAATGATATAAAATCGTGAATTTGCATTTATCTTATACTGAAATAATGATGTTGGTATCTTTTCTATGGTTGTAATATTCGCAGGACATCAGACCATAAAAACATAGTGTCCAATAAGTTATCAGATAGTAATACAGAACCATGAACCACATGGTAACAGATAAATAGAAGTTTCGACTTGTTTCTGAAACCAAAGCCTTTATACATGTATGTATAATTTGTAATTATTTATAAATATTGTTTAGAAAAAAAACCTAAAGCTCTCTCTTAGATATTCCCTCTGACCGCTGTACTGCTCCTTACAACCAGAACACGTTATCACATAGATTACATTGCGATTAAATTGGCTTTTATATTAAATGTCCCATATTCCTTGATTTCTATGCCGTGCCGTATCAACATGGATATATTCTTTTCGATAGTCATAGCACCTGGTTAGTCCAACTGATGAATATATACTCTTATTGCCCAAGTTTACCTTTAAATTACTTATTTTATTACATACCAGTATAATTTGAAAAGCCCCGAGTCTACCCTCGTGGCTGGTTTGTCCACAGACGATAATGAAAACAGAAATTACCTCAAATGTTGGAACAATGTATACATAATTAAACAAGCCATCTTATTTTTACTCTAGAAGAACTATCAGTCATTGTAATCCCCTCAAGATATAGTCTTTACTCCATACACAAGAGAATGTCATCCTGACCAGTAGAAAATCATATACAAATCCTTTACAATCTAGCTTCTAGTTAATATCTAAAGCCCAGCTAATTCAATTATACATATCATATTCTAATAACTAGACAATATGCATAAAAACATAAAACAATAAACTTCACGATATCTCTATAACCTCAACAAACGTGTATAATTATTGCCAACTGGCAAAAACTAGGCAATAATAGATGGATGTTTTGAGTTTCGATCAATGAAGTGATTTGTTGGTAGTTGAAGCATAAAGAAGAAAAAACAATTATACTTTATCGTAAAGTGTTAATTCATATAGCTTTTCATTATTGTTTATCACTCACAGGTTCGTCTCATTAAAACCCTCGCTAATAAATATTCTAATAATTTAGACTTTATCTTTTGTTCGCCCATGAGCAAATGTAGACGTATATTGTCGTTTCTCCTGTCATCCGTCCATCTATCCATGTTCCTTGTTGACGCGACAGCGGCTACAGTTTTTATCTGATTTTAATGAAACTGAATATGCATGTACAAATTAATGAGATCTTGGCCAAGCTAGATTTTCTGATCAGCACTTTCTGAATTATAGTCCTTGACTTTCTAAAAGTTGCAGTTTATGTCTGAAGATAATGAAACTTGGTGTGAAATCTGATCTATATATATCAAAGAGACTCAAGTGTTTATCCAATTTGGATGACATTTTAAATGATTACATACGTGGACGTGAACTTCTTCATATTTGAATTTGATGATAATTTGTTGAATTGTTTCTAGGTATTGCCTGGACTGTATATCTGTTAAGAATTTATTGTATTTAATGTCTGGACCTTCAGTTTTATCTAGAAATTATTTACCGTTCTAAAACATCAGGTGATCCTCCTGAGAATGTACTTTATTTTATAATACCACTTTCATTAAAGCAAGACCATTATCCGGCCTATATCTCCCGATTCATGCAATATAGATTTTTCTCATGAAGACAAATTAGATTATACAAGTGTAGAAACTGATTGAGAGCTGGTAGAGACGAGGCAATTGTAATATTTGTAGATATTAAACTAGTTTCAGTGCATTTCCGTTGTTCTATTCGCCGCGAGAGATTGACAGAAGATTTCAATTGGATTTAAACTCGGATCAATCAACTCGGTATAAAGCTGAGCTATTGTTTGACAGAATTTGATTGAGCTTGTCGCATGTCATCGTAAACTAGGGGATATTCTTATAACTTACTTGTCCGAATGATCGACAATTGTTCCGTATATTACACACACTGTGTCTTCAATTCGCTGTCTCGTATCTGATCTCTTGAAGAAAGACAGACAGTTCGACAGGATGAGGGTAAAAAAGTAGGCAGGACGAGGGTACAAAAGTAGGAAAATTGGTAGGACAGGGGTAAGAAAGTAAGCAGGACTAAGGTAAGAAAATAAAGTTGGCAGGACTAGGGTAAGAACGTTGGCAGGACTAGGCTACGAAAGTTGGCAGGACTAGGCTAAGAAAGTTGGCAGGACTAGGGTAAGAAAGTTGGCAGGACTAGGCTACGAAAGTTGGCAGGACTAGGCTAAGAAAGTAGGCAGGACGAGGGTAAGAAAGATGGTAGGACTAGGGTAAAAAAGTTTTCAGGACTAGGCTAAGAAAGTAAGAAAGTAGGCAGGACCAGGATAAGAAAGTTAGTAAGAAGATTGGCAGGACGGGGAAAAGAAAAAGTTTAAAGGGATTCCTCTTTTGTATCTATTTAATCTTACAATGCATGTACACGGATTACGTCAATCGAAACTGTTACGGTAAATGTGTAACGTGTAGAGTCCCAACATTTCAATGCTTCCTGTGGTGCGACCCCTCAACCCGTCTTTGTTCCATAATTGTCAGCCCCTCCGATGGTGACAAGAATTAAAATACCCGTCTCGACATATGAAGGGCGTTGACCTCAGAATCACAAGTGAATTGGAAACTATTTCCATCGCCCACCTGCTTAACCAGCCATCTTTAAAATAACAATCAATTTTCGAGCACTAGTAATTTGTTTTCGATCAATGATGAAGAACTGGTTGTTCACTTGCGTTACAAAATACATAGGTAATGTACAAGACAAACGTACAATATTGGCTTCAAAATCAATCAACTTTACTTCCATTGCACTTTTAATAAAGCCAGGCTTTTAACAAGATGAACTTGAAATTTACAACAATTCAAACAGAAATCGTTTTAAGATCGATAAACTCGCACTGCATCTGAAGATGTATCTAGACATTCTAGATTTTTCCATCAGAGTTGTTTTACTGTATAGGTCATATTATTCTTTCCTATAGGAATATTGGGAGATTTGGAAAGGGTGGAGATTGTCTCCCTTGATCTAATATTAAGAAATACATTTTATAATGATATCTTCCCTGAACCATTATTGCAAGCACAATTTCTTTGTATTTAAAAAATTGTTTTATCTCTTCGTCAGAAAGTATTTTCTTTTGAATGCAGTTGAAAAAGTTTGAATATTTGAAGCTTTTTATTGTATGAATGGAATTGTGAAAAGCGCTTCTAAATGGCTCGTGTGTATCGGGAATTAATAGCATTTATTTACACTTTTCGAAATGTCAATCAGACCTCTGAGGTTCCAGGAATTCCAATAATTGCTAAATATGCTTTAAACCTGATCAACAGTTAGAAATAAGCGGTGTAGTTTAACGATAAGCGAATATAACAGGAGTCTATTTTAGTACCACACAAAGCCCTTCGCGCATAGTGGCGTCACCAAGCATTACGTTTAAGGGATTGAAATGGTGCAATTTGATTTATACTAGAAGAAATACCAAAGAAAACTAGTCAAATTACTATTAATAACATTATGTTCCCTCAAAATATAAGTGTTATAATTATAAATATTGAAACCTTTGAGAAAGGGTGTTATTTTTTAATCTATTACACCACATCGTGATACGTATCGTATCGTGACACTTGTATCGCGAAACGTATCGTATCGTGGCTTGATTAGTGATACCCAGCACTATCAAATACTACTGACCAACAATAACAAACGTTTGGTAGCCTACATATTTAACAGTGGTGAGTGATTCTTAGCACTCAACATTCTCGTACAAAAGTTTCTGACTATCGTAATGGTGTCATCGTAAAAATTTATATTCACGGATTATTTTAAGTCAAAATCCATAACAAAGTATATATTGATCGTGAGTGACACAGTTATCCAATAGTTACAAATTATCTATCATACCTCAAAACCGACAAAAAGGTCGATCTTGAATATCTATGTAAAATGAAGATGCTGTCTTCGTGATATATTAAATATAACAAAAATTTCAAATTTAATAAATCAAATTCTTAAAAATGTGAAAGGTATTGAAGCCAAAGTGCTTGATCATATTACTTCAAAGAATGTCTACAATACCACAATACCAATGTAAAATTTCATTAAAAATCTCTGTAGAAAACGAAGACGTTAGTAATGGAAGGGCTGCTAATAAATAAAACATAATTCTATATGATATTAGTAGTAAACGTGTTGTAAAGTTATACACCAGGGACCTGACTAGTCATATCGCAAGGTTTTAATTAATATAATCAATTAATAATTAATAGATTTATCTCTTTCCAATATCCCATACTGTGTCTTATCACCATATGATTCACTGGATACTGTTTTATGGCGCCATCAGATTAAACAAAACAACACTGAAAATGAGCAATTTTTTATCAAATACTTTCTACATGATTGCCCATGTTGAAAAAAATGGCGTTTTAAGTCCTACTATTCTACCCCTGATTAGGCTAATGAAGTCAAACACCGAATTAGAGACTTCACAGCATCAGGACATGCTTGTTACAATCTTACTTTAACATTCCACTTGCATTAAGTAAAAAAACATACTTTTAAAATAGTGTTCAATTATAGAGCGATAAACAAATATTAAAACAGAATCTAAAAATGCATGATTACTATCCTAAAACAGTATATTGTTTGCACTGAACTTTCCACCATATTTAGACATTTGAATCAGCGCACTCTGTATGAATCATGTAACAGTTTTAATATATTAACAATTGATGATAGCAACACCTTGACAGTAGTATCTCATCAATTCTTTTTTCCTCTATTTCCATCTTTTCTGATACTTAGGTATTCAGAGCATTATTAATGCCAAATCACACTAAATTGATATTACTTTGAAATGAAGTATATTTTTTTGGTGTAAAAGCACATTGTACGTATTGTGTTGGAATAAGACTTTTTAAAAATTCTTCATTGTTTCAGGATGATCCTTCAACCGATTAACCTGTATTTCATAATAAAATATAAAATATCTAGGCTTTCCTTCGATACATTGACCACTAAGTCTAAAGGAGGTCAACTGACACAGAAAGTTTATTGAAATGTGTAATTGTTTCTGTGAAATATAACGAACAATTTGTAAACTGTTAAACCACGAGGGAAAACAATCTTATCTGTAAACATGATCTGGTCCCAATTGGATGAGAATTTATAAAAACAAGTTCTCAAGATAATGGAAATAATGGTCATGATTCATAAAATAACAATTTTAACTCGCCTTTCTGTGGCAGTAAAAATTCATCAAATTAATACGAACTTCAACGACTACTCGAACACTTTGTGATTTTTTAATAAAGCATACTCTATTTTGAAAGCAACTTAAATACATTTTGATAACATCTATAATCTGTAAAAAGCCTTTAATCTTATTAAATGTAATAGATGTCGAGGGATATAAGTTGGAATGATCTGAAAGCACTTATGGTTAATGTTATCAGCCAATGGCTTAAAGAACCATTTATTACCTTCTCTTCAATTGACCATATTTACAAGTTCTAGAATTCAGTTACAATGATATATTCAAGCAACTTCTATTCATTTTTCATTTAATTTACAAGAAGCTGTTAAATGATTCTGTTAATATTTCGCTTGGACTATGTGTCCAAGGCTGCATAGATAGTGCGGATATTTAGTATTTTATGCACCTTTCCAACTACACTTGAATATCATCTTATAATGTATACCTATTGTTCAGTCATGAACTCTACAGCACTTGAAATAAACCTTAAAACAACGATCTCTTAATCCTAAAACTGGTTACTGACAGATATGTTTTACTGTAATCTTGAAGCACTCTGAGAAATACTATCAACCTAGACACAACCAGTTTGATACAAACTGTTATAAATTGTGCAATTTAATTGTGATGAGAGTAAAGGAGATCAATATTTAAAGACTTGGTGTTGAATAGTCGACATTAGATTCTCCCCTCACGATATCCTACTCTACTGCAGTCTACAACCTTGTATATTATAAATGACTTTTGCTCCTAGACAAAATCATCTTCAACACGACCTGTGTGATTCAACCTGTTTTATGAAAAATAAATGATAGAGAATCAGGTTTTGGTGAAACGTGACGCAAGTTACTGACTAGCGAGCAGAACGTGCTGAGATAGGGTGGAACCTTTGTAACAGGGACAGATTCGTTATTTCCAATGATTGACGAAACTATCCCTTTAAGGTGGAAATAGTGGTAGGAGGAAAGGTATCTGTATACCGTCTGCGTTCAACCTGTTTAATGAGAAATAAATGACTACGAGTGTCAGGTTCTGATGGAGCGTGACGCGAGTTACTGACTAGCGTCGTTTAGAACGTGACGGCAGCCTATATGTAGCCACCGGATCGTAAAACATGAGGTGATAAATGAGTATTGAACATGCTGGCAGAGGACTGAGCGTAAAACCTGAAGATGGGTCGTATTAAGATGACAGATCTAAGCCAGTTTTTTGTATGACAGAATCGTTTGGAAATTGACAGAAATTTACAGAGAAGCATTTAGAACTTGCTAAAAGAGGATTAGGCTCTAAAACAAAAGAGGTCGAAATGGGTTGGTTCGGACTGGGAGTTATGACAATATACCAAGTAACATGTTTTCATTTTAAAAACTGTTAAAGCAACAGGTAATCGCAAATAAAGTTAAAGACTAGTCCAACAAAGAGATAACCACAAAAATATTAGTTTATCAATTAAGAGTATAATAATTGAGGTATTGTTATAGTCAGATCGATAAAATGGTAGCTATCTTATGCCATTACATCACTCTAGTGTATTTATTAGGTACCATTAACCACGATGGTTTTAAGATAGCTATACACATGTACAAATAACGGTTTACAGTGTCAAAACTAACTGTAATATTATCAACAACAAATAATATTAACAATGATCATCTTTACAAGTAAGACATTGTGTAGGTTTATTTGTACCAAACGATAACCATATATACATACATATGCATTGGATATACAACTGGTGTACAATAATCAACAAGAATTGCTGTTAACTATGATAATTCTATGATACTGTACAGTTCTAACAACTGTTGTACAACTATCAATGATTGTCGTTTATATTTCTAAGAGAATACTGTACATGTACTAACAACTGTACAATTATCTATGATTGTCGTTTACTATGATAATTCTAAGAGAACACTGTACATGTTCTAATAACTGTTTTACAATTATCAATGATTGTCGTTTACTATGATAATTCTAAGAGAATACTGTACATGTTCTAACAACTGTACAATTATCAATGATTGTCGTTTACTATGATATTTCTAAGAGAATACTGTACAGTTTTAACAACTGTTGTACAATTATCAATGATTGTCCTTTACTATGATAATTCTAAGAGAATACTGTACATGTTCTAATAACTGTTTTACAATAATTATTGAATGTCGTTTGCTTTAATAATGCTAGGAGGATTCTGTACATGTTCTAACAACTGTTGTACAATTATCAATGATTGTCGTTTACTATGATAATTCTAAGAGAATACTGTACATGTTCTAATAACTGTTTTACAATAATTATTGAATGTCGTTTGCTTTAATAATGCTAGGAGGATTCTGTACATGTTCTAACAACTGTTGTACAATTATCAATGATTGTCGTTTACTATGATAATTTAAGAGAATGCTGTACATGTTCTAATAACTGTTGTACAATTATCAATGATTGTCGTTTACTGTGATATTTCTAAACGAATACTGTACATGTTCTCACAACTGTTGTACAATTATCAATGATTACCGTTTACTTTAATAATGTTAGCAGGATTCTGTACATGTTCTAACAACTGTTGTACAATTATCAATGATTGTCGATTACTATGATAATTCTAAGAGAATTCTGTTCTAACAAATGATGTACAATAATCAACAACAACTGCTGTTTATGTTCTAACATCATCTACCATTGTCGTTTACTATGATAAGGTTAAGGCAGCTATATTATTGTACAATTAACTAAGCAATAAACCATTTACTCAGATAAAATCTAACATAGCAAAGTAATGTTATAATTAGTTGCAGTTCAATAATCCACAATTCAAACGAAGTGGATTCTCTATATAATATCACTGCAAGAACAAGATGCCCTACTGATGTACGTATATAAGGTTAATGACCTAAGACAATATCGACGTTATTATCCTCAAGGATTAACGTAATATTTCTCGATCTTTCTCAATATACTGCAATACCTCCTTACGATATGTAACAATCCAAACTACGTGATAGTTTAAGAATACGGATAAAGAGAACAACTCAAAAGAGTTAAGATTAGCTGCATTTATCAGAAAATATTAACGAGCATGCTTGGTGGTGTATAATTAGTATTTATAGCTTTACATGTACTATATAATTGAATCATGAAAACCAAGGCATGACCTTACAAGATCTGATAATATTAGTAGTATGTTTATTGAACATGCAACAAAACACTTGCATCAATCTAATCATCTTAAAACAAGTCACTAAACATCCCACTGGTTTCAATTTCATCGATTGCCTCTTACGCTGTAATATCAGAGTTGAATTTAAACACTGGCTTATCTATAAGATATGAGGATCATTTTCTATTAGTTCTGAGTCACATCTTTTAAAACAGATCTTTCACATTTTAGGAAAAGCCATATTCAGTAAATCACGATGTATACAATTTTTACACATATTGTCTTTTCAAATGGTTTTCCTGTTGATTAAGATTTCTAAAATGATTCACGGTTCATGTGATATCTGTAATAAGTCTGGGAAAGATATTGAATTTTTACGATTTACCTCAAACAAATTATAATAAAAATGTTTTCACTGCAATACATTTGCAATTACAATATTCTTAAATTTATTTCAGCAAATTCCCCTCAAAATGAAATAATACAGTCCATATAAATCTCAGTAGTGGAAGTAGGTCTAATTTGAATAAATCCAAAATGGCAGCAATTCCTTTGCCGTTTTTATTTAAGTGTGTTGTAGCGGTAAAACATTTGGAAAAGTACTCTGCAGTAATTTATAATCACTCAAAACACCAATATACTATATTATATACATTATACACCCATAACAGACCCCTCCCCACCCAGATAATATTTATCACCTCTACAACTGGTGTAGAAAAGACATGTATTATAAAACGGATAACTAAGATGACCTTGTCATCAGACTGATCTGGAGACTGTTTCAACGAAAACTTAACTTAAAATAATTTTAGTGTTCCAATGGTCAGATTGGTCAATCACTAAAATTGAGTTTTTATTAACCAATCAGGTTACTGTATTTCTTAAAATCTTGATTGTATCTTTGTTAAAAAAATTCCCAGAAGTCCAACAGTATTATTTTAAGGTGATAACCAATTCTATACGAAATATTCGATTTCCAATTGATCTCATCAGGTACGCAAGATAACCATGATGCTATTCTCCTGTACCATTTTATATCATCGTGGTTAGGAGAAGTATAGTTTGTTATAGAACATTTTGCCGTGATGTGGCTGCCTGGTTGGTAATTGCATAAGCTTGAGAATATCCAGTGTAACGATCGTTGGTGACCAAGACAGCCTTACTCTTATATTCTTCAAGATGTAGGTCTTATAGACATACAATTATAAGACTATTATTGTAGAAGTGGTCCAAGCCCTGGAGTTACCTAGACACAGTGTTTTAGGACTCTTGGAGAAGATTGTTTCGAGTATACACATTTCCTAGACTCGTACAATAAGACTGATATGTAGGGCATCATATATTATTATACCCTTCTATAATATAAATATACCTCATTAATAGACAATAATTATTGATACCATCCATGTAAATTAAGCAGTTAAGATGAAGTTCCATCTTTGGTGCAGTAGTAACACATTCGTCATTTTCTGGTTCTTCTAAAACCTCAAGGTCCAACGATGAAAACTGTGTAAGGATGATATCCCGGGTTAACTTAAACTTATACATACTCAAATGTGTATTTACTTCAAGGGGATGGTCAACCATATTTTCAAATACTTCGCCGTATTCTAGTATATTTTTTTCGTTTTGTATGTATGTCATTAAAGGGTTTTGACTTAAAAGAATTGCAGTGAAACAAATGTTACTGCCATTAGTTTGTCCAAATGGACCATCAAAAAATGACGACCATTTTGGATTTCTGCAAAATAGACACACTTCAAAAACTTTGATTTTTCGGACTTTTAGAATATCATTAAGACGACCGAACTGAAATAAAATGTAGTGAAATCATTTGGATTGCAAAATACAAATTGTTTAAGCTCAAAACATAATAAGACCATGGCTGATTTATTCAGAATGGACTTTGTAAAGCTATGAATAGACATAATTATATCCATAATTTGGTTTGAAAACAGCCTTATCAATATTATATAATATACCAGCAATTATCATGGCTTCTGTTTCACCTACGCAGTTTATTAACAAGATTCAAGCAGCAATCTAGAAAGTCAATTTTATTATCTGAATTTGACAAACAACTCCAGTCATATTGATTGATAAACAAACTCTTCATCAGGGGAAAATGAGATGATTTTTACTTTGTCAAATAAATAAACTTTATTGCAAAGCGGGTGGGAAGATTTCTTATTTATGATTTTCTCTCCTGAACATAAATACCATTTTTTTGTTTATAAATTTTTTGGAACTTAGAATTGTAACCTACAAAGCACTCTTTCTATTGAACATTCTATGGAACTTAATTTGATTAAGATTATGTTATCTGCCCCGTGTTTTTCTTTATATATTTAGAATGAAAATCACAAAAGTACGACTGCTTTGAAACTTATTATTTACTAGTACAAGCTTCTTCATGCAATTTACTGTAAAATGGCGATTATGCATTACGTATTTTTATGCATGTTTTAGCTACTCTATTAGACAAATTACCAACAATAAGTAATATCTCAGAATTATCGAGCGAATTGGAAATGAAATTAGGTAAATAATAATTTGAGGGTCTTTCCAAAACGTCTGATACAATAGTCTGGAGAGTTAGAAATTGGAAATTGGTTTTATAATTGAAAAGAAAAACGAGACTTTCTGCCAATGACAGAACAGCTATTTAGAATTCATTTTGATATGGTGAAATTATTCAGTTTTATATGAGTTTTATATCCTATTCTTAAACCATCATTTGCTTATGGAAATACTTATATCCACTATCTTTTCAATATCTTAACAATATAGTCTCCAGAATACCTAGAACGTTGTCTAATGGTACACTTCAACAGCTCCTAGATTAATGCATATAAAAACGCAAAATGGCCAATTAAGAAGGTTCCAAATATTTTATTTGGTAAAATTGACACTTTGGTTGATACAGCTCAAAACGGCAACTCCAGCCAGCCCTGTAGGCAGAAGCGATTGTTCGGATTGGCAAGTAAATGTATCCGGTGGGGCAATGGGATATGGTCTTTGTCGAAGTAATTAAATTGGTTGATTGAGAGAATTTTTCCGAGGGAATTTAACACCACCCCCTCCCCCTCCTCCTTGCCATCTTATAGCTAAGGGGACAACTTCAATGATTTTGTATAGTTTCATCCCACCAACAGGTATACATTCCACTTCTCGAAAAACATACAGTATTATCAATTGTAGTGTACTTTTAACACTTCGAGACCAGGAAAATACTGATCAATTCTGTTGCAACATTAGAGAAATTTCAGCACTAAAATTCTTACAGAACTGCATTGAATATACGTGACCTAGGACCATTCTTTAAGTTAATCAAATTTTCTTTCAAATCAATTCTTATTCCGTCAGATCTTTTATTCATTAATTACTTATTTGTTTCTAATTAGATAGACCACATCCTCGTATCATACTGTTGCTGTCTTCTTGTAGGTAAACTTGACATTGGTGATCATTATTTTAACATATTATACTGAAGCTATTTGGATAGAGGTCCACTGCATTAGGGTTGATTTTACTTAGTTTCTTTTAAACGCTACCTATATCTAAATATTATAAGCTTCGACTTGCTTCTAAAACCATTTTGAATAAATATCGTTTAATAAAAATATCTAAACTATTTACATACAAGTATATGAAAAAAAGATAATTATTTGGAAGGAGAGGGGGTAGAAAAACTCGTAATAAAGCACTATCGCTCTGTCGCTATAACTGGTTTATCTATATGACTTTAAGAGATTAGTTACGATCCAGCAACTAAAGATAGTAGTGTTTGGTTCCATGATTATTCTTCACACTAACATATCAATAAATCTAGACTTCAATAATTAATATCGTTCATCATGGAAAAGGCATAGTTCAACAGCAATATTAGAACTGCCATAAAGAAGCAAATATTATGTTTTGTTGTTGCAGCAAAAAAGCACCACAATGGAAACAAATTATGATATGAAATTTCCATTATTCATAAAGTTCTCTTTTCTTGTTATTTGACGCGTAAATGATTCCAAACAAATGGTTTTCAAGCTAATGATGCTTGACTACAAAAGCTATTTTGGAATGGAAACTCTCTTTAACTCCATTGAAGAGCCAAATATCAAAATGTTCTAGTTCTTCGATATACTTTACGTAATGATCATTCCGTAGAAATTAAGTTAATTTAATTTAAATTATGCAAAATTGTGATTATTATTTCAGCCTATTTAAGACTTAACATTATGAAAAGTATCATTTTGAACGTTGGTCTTGATAGTTGCATAGAAGAGCAGTTGCTAAATGTAGGGTTTCAGTGGCCTGCATTATTGCCTTTGTCGAATCCACCATTGAATAAGGTAGGACTAAAGCACTGACCATATACTTCGTCGTTGTCATTAGTAAAATTGCGAAAACACGAGGTAAGAGGACTTCATCATTGCATTTAACAAAACTTAGAACTCCATCATTGCGTTTTTAAACACCAAACAAAACTTAGGACTTCATCATTGCGTTAAACAAAACTTACTTGGGACTTCATCATCGCGTTAAACAAAACTTACAACTTAATCATTGCGTTAAACAAAACTTAGAACTTCATCAGTGCGTTAAACAAAACTTAGGACTTCAACATTGCGTTAAACAGAGCTTAGAATTTAATCATTGCGTTAAACAGAACTTAGGACTTAATCATTGCGTCAATCAAAACCTAGAACTTCATCATTGCTTTAAACAAAGGGTTTTGCTTCAACGTCACGCTTAATGGGATCATTGGTGAGACAAGACTGACTTTCTGTCATTCTTTGGATGGGATTTTCATTAACTGTATTATCTTGTAGGGATTTGTATTTCATCATTGCGTTCAGTAAGATGTAGGACTATCATTCTTCTTCGCCACTATTTTCTTAATTGCGTTTATAGTAAGATTATAACATTGCCATTTACCAGGCAAGGGATAACAATGTCAGCCAATACGATGATACAACCATATTTCGGTCATTTGCTTTAGGCCTGATACATTTATAGCAGGCATATTTAAGAAATTCAATTTGGCATTTAGTTCTTATTGCGTAGTAATTGGTAGCTTTTCCAACCACTGTTGACTAGAACTTCCTGTGCTTGGACTGATAATAGATTATATATTATATAATCGAGTCTTCGTTCGCAGACAGTAACTGAGAGCATGGCGAATAATATTTCCATAAACACTAAACTAAACGATATACTTTGTCCACAATTCGCTTGCTTTATTTGTTTCAGACGTTTGAGTTCCTAATTTATCTGTGTAGAGACCCACATAACGAACGTAATATGTTTGGTATAATTACATAATGAAGACACGGATCACAACCTGTGTGTCAGATCTTCTAGAGATCAATTTGTCTTCCATTAATTCCCGAAACAGACAGGTGAGACTAATTAGCAGATTAATGATGTACCTGAATAAACAAGAATTGATTAAAATAACTCAAAAGACAGAAAAAAACCTTACCTGTTCGATAGTAATCGATGATGGAATTGAACACTGCCGGATGACGATCAAAGAAATATTCCTCAGTCCTACATCCTGATTCTAAATGAGCTTCAGCTAATCTAGCCAAACGTGTGTGAGGAGCGTTACGTAAAGTTGACACGTGCGTTTCGTGTCTAACTCCTCCAACATTGAGCAACAATCGAGCACTTCCACCAGCTAACTTCCTTCCCTCTCTTCTTGGAGTATTCCCCACTTCATCTTGTACCAGCAGATTATTTTTGAAATTTTTCGATACACGAACTATATCGCTCATGGTAAACTTATTTTCTAAGATCATGACCACTGTGACGGTATTTTCCAGCCCTTGGGGGCAGTTCTCACTCCGTTCTTCATTGCTACAAAATCAACTTGCTCCTCGTCGTCCCTACAGTACATTATTAACCTGATTGAAACGAGAATTTCTTGGTCATGTGATCACAGTTAAATAACAGCATGGCTGAATTCCTGGCAATGCAAAGTCGACTCAATATGTGAATAAAACATAAGCTATCCATGCAAATTGCTGAAAGCTATGGAATATATATTGCGCGAAGATATTTAAAAGGTCGCGGTGTTCCTATCAATGTTGACTTGTTTCCAGTAAATAGCTTATACTAGACAGTGATTTATTGACTGGTAAAACGCCAGTCTCGTTACACCATAGTTTAACTAACGTTTCACCGTTTCACAGTATCTTTTCCTCATTTTATCACTTGTCACATTGTGTTTTCTATTATGTTTCACTACTGACTCGACTAATTCAAAACCCCTTCCGACATGACAGAAAATATATAACCATAGTAACACAAGCTTTTTAAAAATAACCATATAAAGTAGTTGGCACGCGAACAAGAGAACTAGGCAATGGTGTATCGCCCAGATAAGGGAATTCCTCAGTTATAATGTCTATTAGCATATTAAATAGCGGTAGGAAGAAGCGACTGTGTCTATTGGGCACCCCACTAGGGAATATTATTACAATGAATATAGAAAATATTGAATCAATTAAAAGATGTATGGATGAGTAACGGCATGTGTCTAGAGTATTATATATACAATACAATGTAAATTAATTTCTATACTATACAAATAATATACATAGAACAGTGCTCATGTTGCGTCATGGGATAGGTCACTGATATAGTTAGTATAGAACAGTGTACTTGCATTTTCTTCAGTAGAACTTTTGGGAATTGGCGGGAGGGGGAGATAACTGATTAAATCTGTTAAATCAAATAACTGATTTATCTAGAACCCTGTTTGTTGCTACCGATGTCCAGTTCACATACAAATAAATTAAAACCGATTGTTTTAACAAAGATATAGGAAGTCTTTTTGTTTTTCTAATGCTAATACATCGTTAAACTATTGCTACTTTGAATTTTGAACGAAAACAAAGAGAACAAGTTACTAACAAGAATACTTTGTGATTCTGAGGAGACACGTTTCTTTAAAATATCTAAGCGCTCTTATAAGCAGAAAGATTTGAGATCTAGAAAAATCAGCCCGTTCGGCAGAGTTTTATTCTAACTTGGTTATAATTATTGACATGTGATGCCCAACACCACCATGCATTGACTATGTCTGATATTTTTTCAGTAAAGGAGCATTAACCTATTCCTTTGAATTTCAGCTTTAGAGAGTTTGTCCAACACGCGGTTCATAACAACAAAAGGAAAGAAACAACTATATTTTACAAGGATAACAATTTAGGTTCACAAGTCCGCCGTGACAGGGATCCTTTTGGCATTGATCTTTCCCGGATTATCCGTACCCATTTACAGCTGGGTTGACTGAATTGTGAGTGAAGATGACTTATTCAAGGTCATCGAACTTTCACACACCGATCGAGATTAGAACTCACTTCCAATAAGACAGTCTTGCCACCTGTATCACTGACAGTTTAGGAAAACAAAAACAATGATAGCTACTAATGGTAAGCTACTAAGCAACGTTTTCTTTAAGGTGTTAGGTTATGTATAGTTTCACTTCTTTACAAGATCACAGCAGAATGAAATCATCTACTAGTTCAAATTAACTGATGTGCATATGGATGGATAAATTTATTTAAAAAGTCATTTTATATGCAGTGACAGTCAAGCGGATGTTGATACTCCAGAAACTAAGCATCGACCTAGCTTTCATAAGACATATTGGAAAGTTTTCTTCAAAGTTTAAATTTCTTAGAATGAACATAACGTTTCAAAAAAAAAAAAATTCATTAAATAATAAACCTGCTACCATAAAGAACGTAACAGAATCCTCCTATAATCTAATAAATCCATAAAAAGGCAATTTATTATTGAAAAACGCTAAATATATTGATTTAGTGTTTTTCAATAATTACTTAGTTCTGTGAGTTTTTTTCAGATTTTAAGGGATTCTGTTACTTTATGACACCAGTTACGTCCACGGATGAATATATAGCGATACTGACAATTATTTAGAACATGTGTCCATTATTAGACACAGTTTCACTTAAATATGGAAACTGTTAGCAAATGAATTACCGGCGTGTGTCCAGAATTATATAGGATTGAAACGCGACATCAAAGGCGTTTTTATTTCAGTACAAAACAAGGGAAATAACTACACAAATGAATTCATTTTTCAGACCACACTAAAATCATAAAAATAATTAAGGAAACGAAATACCATTTGATAATTTCTTAAGAACCAACAAATGTGAAAGAAAGAATATTTTATTGGACAATGCTATCAATAACAAACTGAAAGGATTCGAGATCTTCTCCCAGAGCTTTTAAAATAATATCTAGATATTTGACAGCTGATTGGTTCATAAATGATTCTTCTACTCTCTTGTTTCTATTGGAGATTCTGTAATAAAACACACAATGATAGTTAATATCTATGATATCCCTATCAGGTTAACATGGTCTTATTAACCTGTATAAAACTAAACCCATACACTTAATTCTAACATGGTCTTATTAACCTGTATAAAACTAAACCCATACACTTAATTCTAACATGGTCTTATTAACCTGTATAAAACTAAAGCCACTACACGTAATTCTAACATGGTCTTATTAACCTGTATAAAACTAAACCCATACACTTAATTCTAACATGGTCTTATTAACCTGTATAAAACTAAACCCATACACTTAATTCTAACATGGTCTTATTAACCTGTATAAAACTAAACCCACTACACTTAATTCTAACATGGTCTTATTAACCTGTATAAAACTAAACCCATACACTTAATTCTAACATGGTCTTATTAACCTGTATAAAACTAAACCCATACACTTAATTCTAACATGGTCTTATTAACCTGTATAAAACTAAACCCATACACTTAATTCTAACATGGTCTTATTAACCTGTATAAAACTAAACCCATACACTTAATTCTAACATGGTCTTATTAACCTGTATACAACTAAACCTATACACTTAATTCTAACATGGTCTTATAAAACCAAGCCAAGTACACTTCATTTTGTAGGTGTGAAAATCAGCCAGTGATTTTATTTGCTGAAATATATACTCAAAAGTGACCGTTTAAGCTAGTAATTTTAAAAATGTCAGCAGCAGAAGCTCCACTTTTTTAAGGATATTGATAATTCTGATAATGCTAAAGAAACTACCCACACTTACAATTTTAAAATAATGATTGCCACCATTGTCCACTGAGCAGGCTTAAATATAATGTTAGAACTGGTAAATCTGAAATACAAGAAAACTTCATTACTGTATAATTGCGAATCATGCACCTTTTCCCAACATCAAATTAACATAATACATAATTTAAATATCATGTTATGTTATTTAGATGGTCATATCACAATACTTCTAGTCTGAACTTGAAATATTGTACAAGAAAGTGTCAGGTATGAATTACCTGAAGGTATGGACTAACTCTCTGAATTCTTCTGTAACATCTAATATTGATAATCTTAGCGGTGATAAAACTTCAGGTAATCTATAATCAGATATAATATACACGTAGAAGTAAAGAATGATATTTTATTGATTTATGGTAAATAATTTTGACATTGAAAACGATAGTTTCCGTGGTATTGCAAATGGAAAAAAAAAAAGACAGAATTGGATATCCTGTCCGTTCGGTAGATCCTAGACAGCAGGTAAAAGCAGTAAAAACATGAATGAGTAAAAAGTAAGATCCTATCATTTCTGAAATGTCAAAACAAAATGGTCTTGCAGATCCTCACCTAAGAGGCCACCTTCATTCAGTTTTTGAATATTCCCTAGAGTGGTCTCTGAATACAGGTTCTACTGTATATTATATACTAGTATAATATAATATAATCATTAAGTAGATATAAATGCTAACTCATCAAAGTGCAGATTAAAAAAAATCATGTTCTTGGACAATAGAGCTGTAAATTAAAATGAAGCTATTGGGGAAATTTCTCCCATTAGATAACGTCTTGCAAAACAAAAGTTGCTTTATTCAAGAACAGAGAATAAGTCTTACACTTTCAATAATCTTTCTAATACAATTCTTCTTCTAATTATCATCTGGTCGAGAGAGTCTACAGTAGGCATAACAACAGGTGCTTTATCTTCTTCTATATAATCCTGAATTCAGTAAAATAATGTAACAACAAAAGAAACTTTCCTATAAAATGAGCTTACAAATTATTGTCATACAGTTGAAGTTCAACAACATGAGACTAATATCAAGCTAAAATTAGTAAGAAAGCCAAAGCAAACATTTAATGCTAACTTGAGAGACTACAAATACCAGTATATTACCTTTTCACTTTCCTGTAAATCTTTTTCAGTACAGAAATTACCACGTAAAAATTCTCTAACTTTTATCTCTTCTTTTCGTACTTCTTCTTTTAAATCTTCATAACCAGGTAATGGCTTCATCTTAGATTTACCTTCATCAATTTGTAATTTTTTAGACAACAATTCCTCTAATTTTTCTTTCTCTCTTTCTTTTTCTTCAAGTCTTTGACAAAGAGAATTATAATGTTCTTCCATACTTGCACAAACTATGCTTAATGACCGTTGTTTCAAGTACATTTTGGTGTTTTCAGTAACCCACTGTTTGATAATATCACTTAGAAATCTCAATGGTGTGGTTTTCCCCTGAGGTTCAGTATTAGGTTTTGGCATCACAGTTGCATTAGGGGTTTTAGTATATTGATTGGAACTGGCACTTAAAGGGACATCCACAGACATTTTTGATAAATGTTTCTTTCGTTTATCAAGTAGTCTTAACATGTAGTCACTTTTAGATTCTGCGGGCTGACTGGGCACAGATTCTTCTGGGTGTTTAAGTTCATTTTCCTCTTGTGGAGACTTTGAAATCTCTGAATGCAATGGAAAAGTATCTTGACTGGATCCACTTTTCTCTACACCTTCCATATTGGAATTACCCTTGTGGGGGCTGTCTAGTCTCTCTTTACAACGCATGTGAAAGTCAAATGTGGAGGTATCAGACTGTTCTGCCTTCAGGGTAGTATTGTCCCTTTCCCCCTCCTCCTTATCTAGCCTCTTTAACCTCTCTACCTCATCCCTTAGTTCCTTCTGTTCCTTTAAAGATACAATAATCTCCTCACCAATAGATCCTCTGAAATATATAACATTTTTAAAAATTACTCACATTCTTGTTTTCTTTAGATTCTTTTTTAATTCCTAGGGGCAAATAATTCAAGTCTAAATCAGAGGGACTCAACCTTTTACATTTTTCAATTTTCTGTCATTCACTTCTCAAACTACAATAAAATCTTGCATCATTACTGTTGATCAATAAATATTCCTACAATCAGTATGTATGTAACAATAATTTCGTTATTGGGATAACACTTTCTTGGTATAGCACAGATTCTCGTGCTGAAAATTGGCTGAGACATAATCAGCATGTATGTAGTATGTAGCCATGTATTTTGAGATATTCAAGGGAATACAGCATTTTAGTTAGATTAAATATATACAGACTCTCTTTATAAGTCCTTAATTGAAATAAACTGCCCCTCACCTTGATCCAGTTAATAGTTGAAATTCAACTTTAGGTTCCAATTCCCTTGCCCAGACAGGCGCTGATGGTATTTGATTCTCAAAATATTTTGATGCTTTGAAACATTGATTACTACAAAATTTCTGAAATGGATTAACCAAGTAACATTATTCATATTGGTATATCAGTCTCTACAGCACCTCAAATTAATAACTAATCATTGATTATAAGAAATATAGAAATAGGCATAGGTAATGAAGCACGAGATACATGGATATACTACTTCTGACATTTATTAACTCAACGTTTCACATGTTCATACAATCAGCAATATCAAGGGAAATAAATAATAATATACTAACACTAAACAAATATATATGGTTAACTAGGAGTATAACAAACAGTCCAGGCTATTTGAAGTTTACTCACCTTTCTCTCTGAGATGTCATAAATTTTATTCGATTTAGTCGATATGTGATACTTCTGTTTTAAAACCTGTAAATATTTTAAATGTTTTTCAGTTGTATTGCTTCAGTCTATCTAAACAAAATTTCACTAAATATCAAACATTATACTATAGGGCTGACAGAAGTAATTGATATAAATTTGATACATAATACTGGAAGCAAACCATAACAGAATACAAGAAGATGTATCGCAATATATGGCAATACATAACAAAATATTGATACGATTTCAGCTGCAATACACAGTCTTACCATGTAATAGACAATAAACATGTTTTAACAATATCCACACTGACATTACAATCATCATTATTAATTAGGTTTTAATTAAAAACAGCATATGTCATTCATTATATAATTTCATACTTCACAAATATTATGGCATTACTAAAATACCTACAGTTTTGACTGGATTATTACAAAGTGGATAACCACAAATTTTAGTAATGGACCTTTCTTCTACAATATCAATATAATGACTGGGTCCTATCAGATTACCCTGAAAAGAAAACAAGCCAGTTGGCCTTTTATATCGGTAATTCTCATAGAAAAGTGAAATTGGCATGTCTCATTTCTATAATGTTTATTTATCAAACACATCATACTTCTTATACTACCGTAATATACAATTAGAAAGAAAATTATCACTGTTAAAATAGTGCTAATTCAACAATTGAAAAGTGATATAAAAAAAATCCCATTGTGTGAAATTCTGAATAACAACACATTGTTTAAGGTTCTGTTTTAAACTTTCTACCTTTTATTCAAACAATATCAACTGAATATAATTAAATATTTTTAATCACCCAAACCTTTACTACAGGTATAGAAACAATACAGGATTACATATCATAGAGAAGAACTTACAACTTGTAATAAATATTGAGTTGAAATATCAGGTTCTATTAACTCCTGTACAATATTAAAAGCTCTTTTCTCATATTCAATTCTCTTCCGTATTCTTTCTTCAATCTCTTTCCTTTTGCTAATGAGGAAATAAAAGACATTGTTAGTTGTCAAGAAAAGGTCAGAAGCCAATATTTTTTTTATTTTTACAAGTCAATAATGAATATTTTTCCATTACACAAGTTGACAATACCAAGGGTGGGGCCTTGGATAATGTCTAACAAAAATAGTGTTATTGTAAACATTGAATATACAGAAAGATATTAACTATAAAATGATAATTGACTAGTAACAAGAAAGTTAGGATGGGACAAATTGATAGAAATTGTTTCTCTGCTGGAATCAATCACACACCACCAATAGCTGATCATATAAAAGTTTACCTAAGTCAGAACTGGGGATGTGTGTACAATTGTATTATATTTTATAATCATACTTGGTTTCGTTATTGATTGTTATCAAGTACGCAGAATTCAAATCTGGCCTCCATTTTGACATGTTGTAAACCCTTACAAAATAGATGTCAAAATTGATACAGCTGTTCTATTAGTCTAATAGTAAATGCCCACACTTATATAGTACCGGTAACTGAAAAGAAATGAAGACTGATGGAACATATTTACATTGAAGAAAAGACTTTGAAAATAAAAATAAATCTGACCATACCTTTCTTCATCATTTTCTTGTGATTCTTTAAATACGGACATAATTTATTATTCCTAAAATACAAATCATTAAGTTACCACACAATTATATATACGGTAGATCTAGACCTAGTCTATCAAAAAACAGCCTTCCACTGAGTTGTAGTCTAGTTACGTTCATAGGATTTTTAGTATGGTGAAAGCTAAACCACATTGCAATTTATACAGGAAAGCAATTTAAATATAATCTGCCATTACAGAGAATCTGAGTTGATAAAAAAAAATTGACTTATCGAGTTATCGTTTGTGAAATGACAACATCAATATTTCAGTAGATAAATATCTATTCTAAGATATTTGTCATGCAACTAAAAATTTTGTTTTAAACATTTGCTAATTACACTGTTTCTAGTGATATTGACAACACAACTGACATGTAAAATCCCCAAACTACAGCTTCAATCGGTTTCAAGCAGAATTTAATTTCAACACCGGAAGTACTTTTATGGGCGCAGCCATTTTTAACTTAAAACTACCGATCAAAGTATAGCAATGCCAAAAGGATAATTTAACTTTTGTCCGAAAGCTTCCCATTTAGTCTTAATTATTTTATCTTACCTTTCCTTCATTACTTGATATCAAATCTATGATGCAGTAAAAACCAACACAAATGTTTACTTTTCTGTAACAGTTTGGGCTTAAGATAGGCAACACCAAGTACATGTATAGTCATTATCTTATACAGAGTTGTCCTTCCATGCATTACTCTCTGTCAGAGACTGCCTTGTGTGCAATTTAGTGTAGTGTGCGATTTAAGATCCTTAACATGTTCAACATACTGCACACAGCAGTTGTATACTACATCATACCATACCACGCCTTATCCGTAGCAACCCCTCGAACCTTCCATATGTACGAAATCAGACTGAATAAGTTATCTTGAGTTTAGTCCGGAACCTCCTGACTATTCCCAGCCTCCGATAGTTATTTGGACAGATATGGCTGGGGGAGCCTGTCCAAATAGCCATCAGAGACTGGAAATAGAGTCAGCTTTTTTCGGGCTATCTTGAGTTGTGCTTGAATTAACCGATTTGCAGTTCAGTTATCTAATACCCCATTATGGATGAGTTAGAGGTTGTACTAGCTCGTCAAATATCTCCCTGTACGCAGATTAAAAAGGAATTTTATAGAATTGGCTCCTATCAATTTTCGAATGGTAGTTTTGAATTATATAATGAATCTATTAAGAAATTTTAGTAACCTTGCACCATACATACGTAGGCTAATTAGGAAGGCTTCATCTCTTTTCGTACAGCTCATGACGTTATGCCATTCGTGACCTATCCGAGGGACGCCCGCAAGGCCAAATTTAGGTTGTACATCATTTAAGGACGGTATAGGTTGTGGGCCTACATCAGTTGAAATAACTGATTTTGAAGATAAATACCATTTGCCAAAGAGCGAAACTTGATTTGGAAGAATAGTAAATAATATAGAGAAGCTCACAGCTCTGCCGACCACTTCTTACTTCATGTTCTTAAAAACAGAAAGAGGAACAATTTCTGTCAGCCACCATCGACAAAAACCTTTGAATAGGCCTCCATATTAGCCCTATGAGTATTATAAAAAGCGACATATATTCCTTATTAATATTTTATTAACTTTTTGCAATACAATATTAAACCATAATTCACCAACAGAGACAACATTAAACATCTAACGTATTGATAGTCAGAGATATAAAAATACAAATGTATTACAAAACGTTAACTCGTACAAATATTAGGCTATAATGTAAGTGATAAAACACGACGAGGTTATGGTTGGATTTGCAAAACCGAGAAGGAAGAAAGTGGACCGATTGTAAATTCTGAAGGCGCTGGTCCGAAGGTTTTCCAATTGGTCCAAACTTTCTGACTTTGAGGTTTTACGAATCCAAGCATAACCCAGTAGGCTTATAAACCGTCGAATGGTTTTCATTCGATCTTGAACATAACATGATGAAGACAATGCACCCATCTCTCAAGGGTACAAGGAAATCGACACGCTAATGGATATAGTAGTCGAAATACTTGCTTCAGCAGCAGATAGAGCTCAATCTGTATGCCTGGCTTTATCCGGCAGCATTCTGAGGCTTGATGGAACTTTGAATGGAACTTCGAATATCAGACAGTTTTACCGCCGTTTTATATTAACATAGAAACGACTGTATCAATAACAGAAAAATGAATTATCTCCCTTTCTATATTACCATATTTTGAAGCAATGTTTCATTTTTTTTCAATTGCGTTTACAAATTCATCCTATAGCCCATCTTAGATTGCCGATGCTAAACGAAATAACAATAAATTGCTGATTAAAATCAAAGGGTTACGGAGATGGTAAACTCTACATGTGTATGATTTCTAAAGCATCCCCCTAGACGCCATCTCATAATTTTGCATAGGCATAATTTAATAATGCCAAGGTACTACTTTTCTATTTGTACAACGAATATAAAATAGTGATAATTTGAAACCAGATGTATGAAACGTTATTAATGCAAGAAATCAGTTCAAAGATTTTGAATAAGTTTGCGAATTTGTCAATCAGTTTGAAAATTCTAATCTAAATTCATAAGTTGTGTTTTAGCCCTATGAACTTTGACAGATCGCGCCACCTTTGGTTTTCCATTAAATGACGTGAATTTGCGAGTAGGTAAGTAATTCGCGCTTTGTTTTTAGTTTCGACGAATTTGGATTAGAATCTTTAAACGGCTTTACAATTCGCAAACTTATTTACAATCTGTGAACTGACTCTTTGAATATATGGCGTTCCATAAAGATGCTAATATACAACATATACAGTACAAAATATAGTGTAAAATATAGAATATATGGAATAATTTATATCTATGGCACAACTCTCAAAGCACAACTTCAAACACCACACCTTGTACCCCACTTACAAAAAACTAAAAAATAACAATCAAGTAAAAGAATGCGGTATGTTAGCCTACGCACACATTTCTTGCGATTTGCGGTAGGAATATGGCTTTTCTACGTTGATGAAAATATATACTACGAAAATATAGTTCTATTTGCAGTTGATTATCTATGGTATATGGTAAGTTAATTTGGGGCATACCCTCTTTGCCCACCATACATACCACCCCCCTCCCTTTCGGGCCAAATTAGTGAACAATTTGAAGATTCATTTCCAAAATCGCATATTCTCCGGCATACCACACTAGAAAATGCTCCCACCCCCAAGCGTTCAAGGAAATCTTCGATACTCTAATTGATATAGTAGTCGAAACATGCTTCACCAGCTGATAGAGCTCAATCTCAGCTAATCATGAGACAATCAACCGGGGCCCGTGTGCTACAGACTGCTAAAGACAGTTGGAAATCGAAAAAAGCGTGACTAATGCAACTATTCTTGCAATATTTCCCTCATTGCACTCTGCATGGCGTTGCCCTTTTCATTGGTCCATTAGAGGTGCAGAGGATGAGGACGTAAAACCCTATTCATTTCATTTTCACTTCATTGAGTTTGTTTTCAACATCCAAATCCTATTGCTGATATACAGCAGAACAAAGACATACATACAGAAATCTTTGTAGAAAACTATCTGAAATCTGCTCGTGAATTTGATGCCGAACTGAAATACGAAGAAACAATACTAATATTAAATCTTGTCAAACGATGATTATTTGGGCAGAATTTTAACACAACAGACCTATAATATCCGGTATCAAGTGGTTAAATATGGAATAAGTATGGTGCTTAAGTAAGACATGCCTAAAGACATGTAATCGGAGGTTGTTTTGTTTCAAGACATGATTATTAACTGATGTTATTTCAACAGTCTTAACTCTACAATATAAAATAGTCTTCTTCCAACCTCAAGACAATGATGAAAGATGATAACAAGCAATTTTTGAGGTTTGTGGTTATGATAACAGAAACGTTACTTGCTCTACGATCTCTGGGGACAGATGGCATGAATGAATAAAGGCATATACACCACGAATAATATACCTCCACCATTCTCTTCACGAGCTATTAAACTTAAATTTACATTTGGCTAACCAACAAAATTGAACATTTCAAAGAAATGAAAATTTATAATGAAAACTACACAATCGTTCAGGAACATTTCAGTTTTACAGAAACTGTCGAGATGTGCCGAATGCATTGTTAACACAAATATTTCTCCAATTCGGAAGTCTCGTCTGAAAACATGTTGGAGATATAACACACGTGCGGTTGTTGTCATGGGGTGTTTGGGACATACTAGAATGATTTTCCTATAAAAAAAAACAAGTTACAAGCTACAGAAGCAAACGGTCTACGATTCAACTTGAAGAAACTGCCGAGGATTGCCGATTGCTACAGAATGCTAATAAATGTATCCAATTGACCATGACGAATAGCATCTTTATGCCGCTTTTATTAAAGTTTCCCCCACTCGTATTTACAAACAGTCTCCTCCACACATTCACACATCTTACGACTTATTTATAATTTGAGGTATTCCAACTTCTGTTATTTTGATACGTCAAGTACAAATTTTAGAACCAAAATATCTAAATTCATACACCATAAAAATATAAAACATCCCACGATCATTCAGTTCACGACAGTGGGAAATTAACAATTTACCACCTCTATAGAGTACCACACTCGTATTTACAAAATTTCTCTCTCATGCGCAGTCACAGTTTAATTAAATTGAGGTATGCTATCTTCCCATATTTCGAAACGTCTTATGCGAAACGTCCTCAAAGAATCCTTTCTCCACTAGACACACTACTTTGTCGTTTCAAAAATGTTACTTGTCTCCTCATTTGACAATAACAAACCGATAATAACACCGTTATCACAGACAATCCGATACAGGCCGCTATCAAAATCCAACTATTAGAACTATGGTGAACAGCGTATCGTTCACCTTTGATGTATTTTACTGTCTCTGTGGTGTTCACCAAATTATGGAATTGTGCCTTAAAAAGTTCAGGAATTTTTTCATTCCAAAAATCCAATTTAACAGGTTTGAAGTTAGTCGCTGTGGAAATATCCGGACCATCTTTAGCTGAATAAAATCTGGTATATAGAGGATATTGATCTGTAAATCTGGCCATGTGAAAATCATTTTCTGGCAACAAAGATGGTGTCCTGAAAATTAAAAAAACTTTTAAACCTCGGACCATAGTAGCGAGTCGATTAATCATGATTAGTGGCCAAGGAGGGCCGACAAAATTGTTAACGGGCTGGCAATCAATTCCTTTCCCATGTCTAATGATACATTTCACACCAATGCCCAGGGTTAAGGGATATTCACCAAAATATGAATTCAAGCCTGTTGCAGTTATGGTATAATTTACACAGCATTGTATATCTGAGTCTGAATAAGTTTAAAAGGATTTCGACCCTAAAGTGGACGATGAACACAATAGATTTCATCAATTTTATTGCAAAGAGAGGGTGCTCTGTGATCTGCTGTACTTTCCTTCTCTTGTGTATTGTATCCCGTGATCCGGTATTGTTAGGTGCATACAGTTTCGACTTACCCAGTTTTTACGAAATTGGCCCAAATTTTCATCAACTGTCTGGCCATATCTTTATCATTTGAATCATATCTGAAGTTCTTATGACTTCTAATAGGATAACCAGATAGATAGAATATTTCAGCCCCGTGTACGGCTCCTGCAACATACAGTAATTCATTGATGTAACATTGTTGTATTGTATATTATGTATTGGTCTGTACTAGTGTAAGATGCAAATTCTAGAATAGGGATATGCTAATAATATAACAACTAAATAGTACGGGTTTCAGATTTAAATACGATAAAACAGGTGCTACACTAAGAGGGGAGACAGACAGATGGCTAAACAGTTAAATAATAGGGATGGTTATAATAGAAGGCGGAAATGGGGTAATCAAATCAAAGCTTTGTGATTAAAGGGGGACTGTACTTTAAGACATGTTGCTGATGAACATTAATGATTATTCTCTTTACCTTTCCATTGATCCCAAATGGATTTATATTCATAATTATAAACATACACAGTAATATTAGTTTTAGCTAATAGTTTAGCAGCTTTATAAGTTGGGGCCACAATAAAATAATCTCCAACAATCTGAAAACATAAATAGGGAATTACAAAAACCCCTGAAAACATTTCGGACCTGCTTAGAAACAAGCTAGACCACAATAAATATAGTTGAACCAATTCCAACGACCCACACTTTTAAAGGGGCACCACCCCAATAAAAATACAGAAGAAGCGACCAAAACCCGCTTTAGTGCACAAGCCCCCGCTCATCTATTCGAGTCATCATCTTCTGCTGTCCAGATTAAATTCCTCGATATTAAAATGAGTTTAAAATTCAATATTTGAATTCTGACAATTCATCATTTCACAGATCAGAGGCAAAGAGGAAAATATAGCAAGGCGATCTCAAAGACAAAGAAGATTTGATTGCTGCGTAATTTCTCGTTCAATTTATTCAAAACGGAAATCAATATATTATTGAATAAATTATCGATTTAAATAAAAACTCAATAAATACCTCAGAAAATCGAAACATCATCTGTTCTTCTGTTACCTGAATAGGCCATTGTGAATACTGTCCGAGAACTGTTTCTACAATAATAATAATCAGATTTCTTTGATGATAAAAGTTTGTGAAGAAAGCAACAACTCACTGACCAACCAACATTCCTGAAAACTTGCTCCTGCCACTAGCTAACAGAATACAGGTTTCGTATCATTACCAAAGAACAATGTCAGGATCTGAGTTTTTAGTTTAAATTGGCTCTGACTTCTTTGGTCTCTATTGCAATTTTATAAAAATAGCTTTTTAACTATTTTCTTCAAGCGAAATATTTGTATTTATCAAAAGGATCACAATTCACTTTGAAACAAAAGTGAAACGTCAAAATTATTACCCATAATGCCTTCTATTTTTGGTAAATCACCACGGAAACAGTTCATCAGAGCCATCAGTTTCCTCGGACCTTCTTTTATTACAGAAAACATCTGAATTCGGGAACTTGCTGAAAGATCCAGTCAATATTTCGTATTATACCTTTTATATGGCTTTTGTTTTCTGGCGAAACTTTTTAAATATGAATGTACATGTATATAATTGCCATGATGAGTGACACTCTAAATGCCATGTTTTGGCAAAGAATAGGTGTAGAATGTAACATGTTAGTTGCAGAGAAGAAATAGAGGATCTTAAACGAGTGCTTATGTAATATGAAATTTTTGAAATACATGTAAATAAAAAATTAAATACCACCCGACGCCATTATTTACATTTGATCTAATTTGCATAGTTACGAAACTGTGCTGCTATGTCATATTGTTTTTTCGAACTCGCATTCTGAACTCGTAAACAGTAGTATTGGGTGCTAATACTATTTCCTTCTTTTTTGTATACCTTATCATACACAATTCAATACATACCGGCAGTTAGACCTTCATCACTTGTGGCACCAGTAAGAAAATTCTTGCCATTGATGTGACCTCGTTTGACCAGATTTTCTGGAAGGTCTGGTAAAAAGGATCCATCAACTACTGGTCGAAATACAGGAGCCAGTGGCATCGGAGTCTGTAACATATAAACCAAATAATAATTGAAAACATTAAAATTTAGAGTGGAATTCAATAAGTGTGTACGATGTAGAAACCTCAACATTTCATTAGGGCAACAACTAAGGTTGCGACACTACACCGGGAATACTTTTCCAATGATCAATGGTACCAAAGAGAGCATCGAACATGGTAAATAAAAGAGCATCACCAAACAGTTGATAGACAGAGAATTAATAATAAGGACGGACCATACGACGGATACCATACAATAGGACTTTACCTCATTTTCAAGTATCACCCTTTCAATTGTTCTTTGTGGTACAGATTTCAGACATGCCTTAATGTCTTTGGATGTGTTCATCATACACCCCATTGAGGCTATAAAACTCTTGGAGTAAAATCCCATTGTTTTATGGCTGTGGTGAACTGCCCAATGAGCGAACGGGGAACCACTTTGTTGAATGACATTGGTGAACAGACCTAAAATTGAAATAGAATGAAAAAATTTGAGATCTGTTTATTTCCTTAACGATTAAAATAAGAGGACGTTTTTCTCTACTAATCTTTATGTTTATTAATATTTAGTCAATAGTTTGTAGGGAAACAAAAAGTATCGGGTGCACTAAAAGATCAAACATAACCAAATTGAAGAAAATATCGGTTACTACACAGAAATAATTATCCTACCGCTTCATGATTAGACAAGCTTAATCCAACCCCTAAATCTGATCTATTTAAAACCTGTACAAAGAAGATGTGCATTGGATGGCTTGAAGCTGAATGTGGCTGTCTTTTCAAAACAGTTATTATGTAACCCATTCAACTCTTTCATATACTATTTTGATATTTCCAGACCCTGTGAATGTCGGTACACACCTTTCGCTAAAGGACTGAGCATTAACAAACCAACACAGCATCCACCAGCACTGTGTCCATCAATTGTTACTTGATTGGGATCTCCACCAAAGACGTGGATATTTTCTTGCACCCATCTCAATGCTTGTATCTGATCCAGCATTCCATAGTTACCAGGGATATCACTATCATACGATGTCAGGAAACCTGTAATAGAGAAGTTTGGTCAGTGGTGTTTTTCTGGGTTCCTCCAAGAACTGAGGCTGACCCTGCTTTGCTCTTTCCCCCACCCTCAAATTTCTTCCGGACCGGTTTTGTCCTTCTACATCTTTAAATTTCTTATCATTTCGCATTGGTAAATCATTGCACGTGAGTCCTTATAGTATTTTCATAAGTACTTTTCGGTACGTAAACGTTAATATATGCAGTGAATAACTTTTGCGAGTAAACGTAGTGATAATTGAAATGCAGCCCCAATTTTCTGAAACTTTATTAATCTGAAACTATGTTTACTGTGGACAACATGGCATACCGGTGACGGAAGCCACTCAGCAATCAATAATCAGTCATAAATGCCATTGAAAATTGGATAACCAAGATACAGGTCTTTAGAATTTTGGGATCATGGTATATTTTTCATGGGGTTCATACGGGAACTCATAGGCACCTATAGGCACCCGTTTACATGTACCTCTTCATATTACATCCTATTGTCTCACCTAAAGGTCCGAGTCGGTAGTTAAAAGTTATAACTACGATGTCTTGAGAGGCGAGGTAACCACCTTCCAACATGGCGCCCATGCCATTCTCATAGGAACCACCATGTATAAATACCATTACTGGATATCGTCTTGTATGATAACCATGCTGTAAGTATAGAAATAAAGAACGATTAGTCTACTTGGGATCGTGTGTATTACTTTCACAATAACCATGAAGGCGGTATTGTGCAATGGGAATGCTGTTATAAATGATAAACTAGACAGTCAGAGCAGGTGCTCGTTTTGTGCCTTAAGAAAAACAATAAACTAACTACGTTCTCAGTGAGGGATGAAAGGTTGATATACCCTGTAAACAGAGTACCGTAATTATGATGCTTATAGACCTTTCAGCGGGTGTATCCGAACCGATAATTGAATACGTAATCGGACTAGTTGAAGTGAACTTGTTGATCAAACTTACCAAAATCATTAGTTAATCGAAAAAGAATAGGCAAAGGAATGATTGAGAACAAAAAGAGTGTTATAGAGAGCGGCTAAACTAGTACAGTAGCGTATATATTATTTCATATAATAAAATAACCACAAAGATTCAAATTATTTCCAGATAAAAATGCCAAAGTGTATTCACGTCGTGTAGAAACTGATGCCTCCATTCAGATGGTCGACACGATATAATTGAGATGTTATGGAATTAACAGTTTATATAAACAAGAGCTAAATAAATCATTTTCTGTCAAAATTACATCTCGACTGTATCAGTACTTAACATTAACCTATCATATTCACCTTAAACTACTTCAACCATGTGCTCGTTCATTCTCCCGCCATAATTATACCAGATTGTATCCAAATCTCGTTTCGCTACAGTGAAATGACGATATTTAAGCCCCTCGTCTTAACCTTTAATTCAAGTATTCTTAAGTTTGATTGACAAGTGCTTGAATATGATACAGATAAAATTGTTTATAGAGTTTATCGAAAGACAGCCCGCACCTATTTTATATTTTAAAAAAAGGAGATATTCGTACTTTTATATGATTTTCATATGATTCTGAATAAAAATTTTAATGCCATTTTCACATTTTCTAGATGTCAATTTTGAATGAATAAGTTATTGTTCAGAATCTCTTCTTTTACAATGAAAAAACCCATAATCGAAACTTCATATAATTAATATAAATATATTTGTTTTAAAATAGTTTTACGATAAAGGTGACATGCTTTCGGAAGAATTGTTTCATGTTTTATACGCGTATTTCTAAAATGGTTTCAATTTACAAAATATTAGCAATATCTTTAGATTCTGGAAATATAACGATTACACGTGTAACGAAACTTTGGCTAAAACTTGCACATAATTCAACCTTCGGTAACATAAACTTGTCAAATTGGTAACCGACCAAATTCTATTCTATTGTATACATTGAAAGAGCTTTACATATAAAAACATTGTGTTTTATTCCTTACATCTGTAAGAAAAGAAGATTTCGGGGTAAAAAGTGGAAATTTCATACATACAGCTGTTCAACGCTTCTTGAAAAATTCAAGAGATTGCCAGGAACATTTTGGTAAGAATAATAATGGGATATATTAGATAGCGTATAAAATTCCAAGAGTGGTATTATGTAAAGGAGTGTGTTGATATCCAGCCGTATAATTTGGAACCATACAGTTTTAATCTGGACAACAGCCGTTGTAGTTTTATTCAATGTTCGTTATGTACCTTCGACGAATTTTACTTTGGTCCAATGTTTTTAACTCTTTTCAGTTCACTGATGGAGGCCAGAGTTTTAACGTGTAATTGCTTTATTTGTAATTTTAATGAATGCTTTATTAATGCTTTTTGTAAAACAACTGCTTCCATTCAGAAAACCAGAATACGGACAACCTTTGCATCGAAGCCAGCATCAGATAAATGTCTCGGCACTGTGTTACTATAATCGAATGGCGGTCTGCTGATATCGCAAACAAGGTTGTTGTTGGTATTCGTAGTAGTTGGAAGTTGGATTGTCGCTGTATTATAAGCGCGACATTTATATGGAGCTGTTGGCCGACTACTCAATTTTTGCATGGACTTGAATCGCAACCACGAACTCCCGGTCGTAAATTACTCAGGAAGACTTAATCCGAAAATTTACTTTCCCAAAGATGCTTTCAGATTCTGTGAGTCGCAAAGTCGAGATGATCAAGCGACGTTGAGCAGTCTGATTGTTATATCCGATAGCGGCACGTTGTCTCTGAAATAGTGTTAAATAGTGTTTAAAAGAAGAAGGAGTTAGAAAGGTTCTTTAATATGGTGTCTTTAACTTCCGGTCCTATATCTGATACCCAATCCAGATGTCCAGTATGTTCTATTAATATCTGTTGATCTGTGATGAAGAATTGGAGAAAAGACATTTTCAAAATTTGATCTTCTGTCCTATCTTATCCTATTATATAAAAGTTAGTGAAAGAATATACAAATAACAAATTGACAGTCTATAAAATAGGTTAACCTTAACCTTTCAGCTTCATGATTGTATTCTCAATTATGCTGTTTTCTACCTAACCCAGGGACACTCTCTTAAATTCTTTACTTTATTGCCGAATAATTTATAAGACATCACCCCCCCCCCCCTTCTCCTGACAATACAATGATATACGTTGGAACAGCATCATATTGGTCGTAAAAACAGATGTTTATCACGTGCTATAAAACTACAGTTAGGTTTCCTCTAGATTCCGATACCAAACATATGTCATAATAAACAGCAAATTTAACCCATGTCTAATAACAAGTTAAGAATTTCTCTTTATTCAATTGTTAAAGTTTTTATCTATATTAAAGAACAATTTAATATCAGAGAAACGGTTGAGAATTTATAGAAATTTTGCTTATAAACCACCGACCCAACAATGTGTTTCGTGCTTTCGGCATTCATCTGACGCTGTCTTCCTAATTTGCAATTGCTATAGGTTTATAGTTCTTAAAAAATTATCTCATCAGAACATCCATGAAAATCCAAAGTGTCGCTGTTTATCTGAGGTTTGCTGGAAGCGAACGTTAACTTGTTATCTACCAACCGACCTAGAGCGACAGATCCGATGAGATGCTTGAAAAGCAAGATGACGTTAGATATCCCTGGGATACCAGTAGGATCGCCACTTTAAAGACGATCAGTAATTCAAATCTACTTCATTATTCGAGTTTCGAGCTTATCTTCATCTGATAAATGGCTTTTTAATCCGAGAAAAACTAATCCTCTCAAAAGGCAACTCTTAGTTACTTTGACTCATTGATCACGTCTACAACTTACTTATTAACGAGAAGATTATCTTGTCAACCGAGTCTATGTAATAGTTCGCTATATCGGATCACAGAAACTATTTCTCAAATTTTAAAAATTGCGCAATAAAGAAGTGGAGAATAAAAACAGTTTTTAGGAAGTCTTTGGTACATGTCGGCCTAATGATTGATTTGAAGAAAAAGAAACGCAATATCATTAAAATCACTATATAAATTATAGCATGTGTATCCGAATTTTCATAATTATGTGCCATAAGAGATGTGAAATTGACCAATTTACATTGCAAGCTGGATGTCCCTATTGCAAAAAAAAATGGAGTTTTATGTCCTACTCTTCTGCACCTTATGAAGACGGGCACGCCATGCATTTTGTAATGAGGGAAATTTTGCTAAGACATCGACATTAGCCTACTATATTTGCGATTTCCAACTGTCGAGGGATCTTTAACGTTCACAGCCTGAGAACATGGGGCCTCGGTTAACTGCCCCATCCGAAACAACTGAACGGTTTTATTTTAAATCTAAAAGTTCATCTAGACCTTTGCCAGGATTGAACCTAGGACTCTCAGGTTATGTCCATAGTGCAAGTAGAGTTGTAAACCAAGTTCAACATTTTTAAGGTATATATGCTAAATATGATATGAACTTTTCTAAGGTTTAAAGTCAAGTTTTTAACGTATCGGACACTGTGAAGGGCTCATTGCTATTAAAATTTTAATGTCTCTATGAATCCTAAAGTCATTCGTCCTTTAGGTGAAGTCAGACGGCACGTGTTCTTGTGTATTGTACCTAATTCTGACCCATTAATAAAGAGTCTAGTTTGTCTCTATGGCTGAATGTTAGACGCACAGTGTTCTTGTGTATTGACCTAATTCTGACCCATTAAAATTAAAGAGGTTATGTTTGTCTCCATGGGCTGAATGTTAGACGCACCGTGTTCTTGTGTATTGGACCTAATTCTGACCCATTAAAATTAAAGAGTCTATGTTTGTCTCCATGGGCTGAATGTTAGACGGCACCGTGTTCTTGTGTATTGGACCTAATTCTGACCCATTAAAAATAAAGAGCCTATGTTTGTCTCCATGGGCTGAATGTTAGACGGCACCGTGTTCTTGTGTATTGTACCTAATTCTGACCCATGTAAAATAAAGAGTCTATGTTTGTCTCCATGGGCTGAATGTTAGACGGCACCGTGTTCTTGTGTATTGTACCTAATTCTGACCCATTAAAAAATAAAGAGTCTATGTTTGTCTCCATGGGCTGAATGTTAGACGGCACCGTGTTCTTGTGTATTGTACCTAATTCTGACCCATTAAAAAATAAAGAGTCTATGTTTGTCTCCATGGGCTGAATGTTAGACGGCACCGTGTTCTTGTGTATAATTGTACTTAATTCTGACCCATTAAAAATAAAGAGTTGTGATTATTTTATTATTAGTGAAAGTTTGTGTAATCATTATTCAAGCATATTTTGCTGACATTATTGATCTTATAAAGTCTATTAAAATCCCTTTAATATTCCTCAGTCTGATTATATGCCTTGATAATTAGGTCATCTACATTGTATATTTACATACGATACCAAGAACTAATTCATTCACCAAATAAAAAACCTTTTATAATTTGTCCATGGTAACACTTAAAGAGTGAAACAAGATCATCCACCCTCAATTCATAGACTATTGCATTCCTTAGTTATTATTTTAAGGCATATTGGTTATTTGCTCAACCTTATCTATCAAATTATATTAATGAAAGTTTTTTAAAGAAATTTATACCTGGACAGTAAATCTCTTCAATTTACACCTACGGCAATTACCCGACAATAAAATAGTTTCAGTGGGTATTTCTTATAGACGCATCTTGAAAATAGAGTGTGAATTGCTGGTATAGAATTTCATATATTTAACTATTAAGCTCTTTTAAAAATTATATTCATTATTGTAATATATATATTTCTAAATATCTTATAGATTATAGTTTTGATTTTCATGGTACAAGAAAAAAATCGGGTATGGGTACAGCTATTTTATCCAATTAAAGAGATCAAAAGCATTTAAGTGAAATTAATTCAAAATACTCTAATGGTGTAAAAAAAAAATCATTTTGAATAAAATTAGACCTATTCATAATCCCCTATTCCCCCAGTTTCAGGGTTTATATTTTGTGGGTATGTCAAAATCACAACTCATAATATCCAACAATGAACTGTGGTTTAATTATTAATTGATTGAGTTAAGGTCGCATAACAGTACGGACTCTTTAACTTTTAATCTAGCAATTTGATACTAACTACGTTTACATGTTCTATAAACATGCCTGGTAATTATAATGGCAATACTTACTATGAATGCGAGCTTGGGAAATCAAACATGGACTACATATCTAACATTTGCTTCATAATCTCATAAAGCGCAATTTCAGCCATTACTGACAGTTTACAGAATGAAAACCCCAGCGTCTGGTTCGCTTGTACAATAAGTAACCGATCAAAGGAAAGGCTCAATTTCATGCATTTTCGACACCACTAATGTCCCCGTGAAATATTGAACTATCAAATATAACTGACAGTTGTTCATAAAACATAAGGTGACTATGCTTTTACTTAACTCATCGACCGAGTTTTCAGTTACCATTGTACAGAATGTAAACTCAAGAAATAATAAAACGAAATTTTGAAATTATGTTTCAATTAGATTGATTAAAGACGATAGATTGCGATTTTTAAAAATAAACAGAAAGAATGTCTTACCCATGGTGTATAAATATTTAAATATAAACAATCTTCACTAGTGATATTGAAGCCAGGTACATGGTGATCTATATAAACTACACCCATATCAGGCTGAGCACAGGCAGGAGGTAGAGTATAGGCTTCTAATATATCTTCTTCCCAGCGTTCAGGGGGTTCCGGTGGCTGAAACACAGAAAAACATATTGTTATACCAATTGAGAAAAGGTATTCTTACCATACATAATGACCCTTGTGCATAGCTTTTACGTAACACATACATCGTACTCCCTTGAGTGGACTCTGAATACAGGTTCTACTGTATTTATATCGCAAGCATTGTTGCAGAGAACTATCATAGATATTTCTCAAACTAGAACCTAACCTTGACAGATACAATTGTTTGAATGTTTTGATCGGTCCATATTATATCAGTAGGCCACGTAGAATTATATATAGGACCTAGGATGACCAGCTGTATATTTTCAAGTCTCGAATTAATCAGAGATTAATCTCAGAAATTTTAAGAAGTTTTAAATCTAAATGCGAGTGGTTTGAATTTTTAAAACTGCTCAGATCTGTCTGCTAGCAAAATGGAATCATGTAGTATTATGTGATCTATGGCAGGGTGGGGTCGACATAAGCGCACAGAATATCATATTTATCATAAGGTAATAAGTTTCTGATATCTGGCAGAAAAATTGACTCCCTTGTTTCGAGGCCAGAAATCTTATTCCCGATTTGATCGCAGTTGCTGGTAATCGGTCAACTTCCAGATTTGGACGTTTTCTCATATTTACTGCGAAGGCGAAGGCAGTTTATGTATATATACAAACGTTTTTATGAACATGCTGCGAAGGATTCTTCATATAAGAGTTTAAGGAACCCAATTTCCAGTAATATTGTGATTAACCAAGATGTTTAATACTATAACTTACTGTATAACCCCAATAGTAGTATATTATAGCCAAGGGTTGTTTTTACTTCCTAAACATTGTTTATTACTGTCACTATCTGTCTCAAGATTCAAATTGTCTGACTATCTAATGGAATATCACTTCCTCGCGGTTATTATCACATATCGCTAATATGACAGATATACTATATACGGTCAAATATATATGGGTTAAATTTCTTGAAAGGGAAAACATTCCGGGTTAATTTTTGATATTTTTGTTATGTCAGGCAAGGGAATGTGGGTCTGATAAAAGGATGGATCTAAAAAAATCAAATGCTGTTATATTGTTGGCTATATTTGCTAATGAGATAGTCAAAAAGAGAATGTACTCACAAAACCAATACATATATCAAAAATACAATCTCTTATTTTGTTCGCGGTCTTCATCCTTTGATACGTTTTTCACAAAAGCGTGTTCTTATAAAACACCTTCAAAAATAAAAGCTATTTGTTGGCGGTCCCTGCCGTACGTCGTTAAATGCGGTCGCCATTAAAGGGTGGCACTAAAAAAATCTATTAATGAAAAATAAAATCTAAAAGCTTTAATATTGTTGGTGATCTATGCCATACTCTAAAATAGTTTTTAATAACCAGTGCTGGTCTTGCTGTTGGTGTGAACACGTGGTTCTTATCAAGGTGTTATTATTCGGTGTAGTAGGTACGTGCAGGTTATATAAATATATAATATTATAATATAAATAACATAACTAATGTTCTACCCATATTACTTAACCCTAATAACCCCCTTTCATAACCGTTTATTCACACGGTAGAGATTTGTATAAACTGTGTATGATTAGTAAATAAACATGTCCTATCTTATTTAAAATTAGATTTTACATGGAATGTGACCTAATATTAAAGGAATATTATCTGGAAGATTTAAAAATCCGTAGTGAGTTTCAGAATTCCACTTTCAATGCGCTATTTGTTTGGGAAACGAAATATGCATTATAGGCCTACTCCTTGGTCCCAAGCAGCAAACATTCACAGATTAGCCGATATCTTTCTGATAGTCAACTAGCTGGGATAATTAGTTGAGATTAGGAAATAACCAAATCCATCAGACGCTCGAGACTAACGTTCCAGACGCTCCCGTTATCTTAGCTCGCTACAGCCTCCAGAAACCCAAACCACAAAAACAGCCCTTGTAAGGTCAAAACACTGTTATCTACTAGAAAGTTCACACGGGAGACAGATCAATGACCTAATTATTTATTATATAAAGTATGTCAGACATTGTCTCTCCTTGAATTTCTGGCTAGAGTGCAAACGTGTTTCATAGAAAGTGAATTGTTAGTAGAGGATAAATCACAAACATTCAGAATAAATTATCCTATTTTATAGACAACAACAGTAATTTCAAGTTAAAGTCACAGGATACATTCGAGTTTGATGACTTTCCAATAAACTACCCTACAATGATTTACACCAATCAAATCTTGTAAAAACAATTAACATCGATCCTGTGTTTTACCGGAAGTGAAACTCTTCGATTAAGAAGATAAAGAATGGTATATTAGCCGGGCATTATAATAGATAATGACCGGCTGTTCTCTTATTATTCTAGAAAATTACTATAGGAAATGGCTACATGACATCATTAATTACTAGCTTGAGAGACAAATAGATTAGATCAAAACAAATTTAAGTATGGTATCGTGTTCTTATAAAACACCTTCAAAAATAAAAGCTATTTGTTGGCGGTCCCTGCCGTACGTTAAATGCGGTCGCCATTAGAGGGTGGTACTAAAAAAATCTATTAATGAAAAATAAAATCTAAAAGCTTTAATATTGTTGGTGATCTATGCCATACTCTAAAATGGTTTTTAATAACCAGTGCTGGTCTTGCTGTTGGTGTGAACACGTGGTTCATATCAAGGTGTTATTATTCGGTGTAGTAGGTACGTGCAGGTTATATAAATATATAATATTATAATATAAATAACATAACTAATGTTCTACCCATATTACTTAACCCTAATAACCCCCTTTCATAACCGTTTATTCACACGGTAGAGATTTGTATAAACTGTGTATGATTAGTAAATAAACATGTCCTATCTTATTTAAAATTAGATTTTACATGGAATGTGACCTAATATTAAAGGAATATTATCTGGAAGATTTAAAAATCCGTAGTGAGTTTCAGAATTCCACTTTCAATGCGCTATTTGTTTGGGAAACGAAATATGCATTATAGGCCTACTCCTTGGTCCCAAGCAGCAAACATTCACAGATTAGCCGATATCTTTCTGATAGTCAACTAGCTGGGATAATTAGTTGAGATTAGGAAATAACCAAATCCATCAGACGCTCGAGACTAACGTTCCAGACGCTCCCGTTATCTTAGCTCGCTACAGCTTCCAGAAACCCAAACCACAAAAACAGCCCTTGTAAGGTCAAAACACTGTTATCTACTAGAAAGTTCACACGGGAGACAGATCAATGACCTAATTATTTACTATATAAAGTATGTCAGACATTGTCTCTCCTTGAATTTCTGGCTAGAGTGCAAACGTGTTTCATAGAAAGTGAATTGTTAGTAGAGGATAAATCACAAACATTCAGAATAAATTATCCTATTTTATAGACAACAACAGTAATTTCAAGTTAAAGTCACAGGATACATTCGAGTTTGATGACTTTCCAATAAACTACCCTACAATGATTTACACCAATCAAATCTTGTAAAAACAATTAACATCGATCCTGTGTTTTACCGGAAGTGAAACTCTTCGATTAAGAAGATAAAGAATGGTATATTAGCCGGGCATTATAATAGATAATGACCGGCTGTTCTCTTATTATTCTAGAAAATTACTATAGGAAATGGCTACATGACATCATTAATTACTAGCTTGAGAGACAAATAGATTAGATCAAAACAAATTTAAGTATGATATCGTACAGATCCACCAAGGTCGTTTGTAAGTTATGAACAGCGTAATAAAGTAAGGTTTTGGTTAGTAGTTCCTTTTCCTAATATATTTTTATAAGGTAACTGAAGCCTAATTGGAACTTCCGTCTTTGTTGTTTTGCTGTGCTTTGTAGCCTACTTTCTGTTTTACTCATCCACGAATCAACACACAATCTTTTATTACTCTGATGTAGCCAATGTCGACTAAGAAACGGAGAATCACCTAATGCCATATGAAAAGACTGTTTCTAAAGCAACATTGGTATTTCTATGCTCCAGCATTATTTAGAGCTACGTGCTTGTATTGAGCAGCTTTATGAGTTGGCTGAAAAAAATAACTCACGAAACATGTTTCCTTGTGCAAATAGTTCAGTTGAACACATGTGTCTGATATGGAGTTGCCATTCCGTGCAGTCAAATATAGGACTCAGACCACTTAAAGATTTTATGCTTATGATTGTCTTAGAATTCCCAGTTCTCCCTTCTTTTTGGTGTTTTTTGAATGTCCATTTTTGACTAAATTTTTGGTCTAGATTTAGAATTTGATGTCTGAAATTCTTAATGAGAGATAATGAGAGATTCGATAGGCGGGAGGTTATTCTTAAAGGCTTCTATGTGACTTCTATTGGAAAGCTTTCAAAAAAAATTTCTGGAAAAAGTTATAGAAGGTTGTATTTCGTGATTTAACATGGGAACAGAAGAGAAATGAATTACATGGAAATGGACTGCAAGTGAAACAACAACTCTGTAAGAGAGATTTTACAAATATTCGTTCACAATCTAATGTTTTGGCGGTCAAGAGAATTACGTTATTACATCGTACTTTACAATGACCGTGATAAAAATACGTTCAAGTGTCTATGGTTTAATAGAACATTGATTTCTCTGTGTTTGAATAATTTAAAAATGATAACCAGGTGTAATCGTGTCTATCCATTCTGTAAATCATATTAATCGACATTAACAGACTCTTTATCCCCTTGTAGTTTGTCAGATTCAAACTTCAAACAGTCAGTCTACTATCAGTATTACTACGATTGATGGAGACTTTCTTTTAATCGAATTGTATGAAAAATGAGGGATAGATGACAAGACTCAAACAAATTGATATCAGAGTAACCTAATTTCTATTGGAATGATTGGAATCAAGGAGATCTTCAAGTACATTGTAATGAATATGTTAGTCAAATTCGAATATTTGATCTGTAGTCTGTTCGTGATTGGTGTCCTATATTCCAATAGCGGTTACTGCACTGTAAAATATTTCTGTAAAAGATATTTTCTCAACCGTATTGAGTGTTTCTGTGTCTGTGAATATTTGTCCTTCTTCTGAATATTCGACGCTACCATGCTGGCTTGTTGGAGTTCAGTAAGCTTATAATGGTATTTTAGTGTTCTAAAACTCATACCTATAAAGCAAACATACATCTGATATTGTACACTGTCCAATTATTGCACGTGATTAAGTTCCTTTCTAGAGAAAGTTTGATAAACGACAGCTCTCAGCTATTTAACAAAGAACAGACGAAGCCCATACACACCATCTACTGTAGCCACATACCAAAATATGCCTTCACGTCTAGGCTACATGCATCAGACTGGTTTTATTCTGAAAACTTGATTGTTTATGACAAGCTCGATATGTACCAAACTGGTAACAATAATTCTTACAGTGTTACTCTATCCAACTGAATCAACAGTTAGTGTCAATGAGAAACACTTTAACCGTTACATTACATAATTAACGATAAACGTCTATCAAACAATTCTATGAGATCGCTTCAATCCTGATGATCGGGCTATAATAAATCTAATTGTCTTGAAGATTTTCAACACAATTGACTCAATTTGTGGCTGAATAAATATAGTGTGATTTTTTTTTATTGAAATGTGTACCGATTTGCTTCGACTTTTGCGGCAAATTACTTTGCAGACAATGTAGGGTTCTCAAATCGAATCATGATTACCGAGGTTGGTTTTGTGAATGGCCAAAATAGGTCTCAGTAGTGCTATCCATTTTAATATCTAATATCTCCGTGATCTAGTCATTTGTTTTGGAATGAAAAATCGAAATGTCTACATTCCTTTCGAAACTTTCATGATCGTGCATTGCATTAGTGGGTTTCAGCCCATTCATGAGCAACAAGCGAAGGACGAAACACTCCATTTTGAACTAAAATAAGTCTCAGTCCCTCTTTCAACAACCCACAGATACCTGTTATGTACTCGACTTTCTTACAAGAAACTGCTGACAAATTTGACATTCAGTAATGGGTAAAATGAATTTGTCTAGCAAGGCGAGATATTTGACAGTATTGTAACAAATGATCATGTAGATGATTTGACCTTTATGGTATTTCCAAAATGTCTCGATGATTGATTTTGCCTATAATCCAGTGAAATGATGAAATACTGTCAGATATTAAAATGTCTTCCTTCTAGCAAATAGTTAATTCTACAATTGGTTAGAACTTAACCTTTAACACTCTATAATATCACATAACAAGGTGGGTGTTTTTTTCCCAACGGCCCCAACTGACTATATCGCACAAATAACGTTGATAATTATTACACATTTGATACTGTCTGGGGTTTTCACTTTATGAGAATGAAGCAATCGATTTTACTTTCTTCTATTTTCAAATAATGCTCAATTTCACCAAGCTTGTGATACGCAGCCGTTTTAGAAAACAGCATTACAACGTTTCAAAGGATTGAATAATAAACACACTCTGTCGCAAAAGGGTATTTCAGGGGGGTAACAGTAATCCATCTTACACCGTTTGCACATCCAATGCTGTATAGAATTCCAGAGTCAGGTGTAACCACTCATTGATGAGGTGAAAGTCTATTAGTGGACTTATCCAAAAACATCAACATGTGAGCGTCGGTACACTTAACTAATCATTGTAGATGAGGGATTTTCAATCTGGGTGTAATTGACACTTTTGGGAGGGTAATTAGGAAATGTGCACTCTAGCATTATTTAAAATTTGATAATTAAACTTGTTCTAATCGGTGAGGTTACATGGAAAGTGAAATTAGTAAGGATATTGAGATGTGAATTTTTATTCAATCGATCAAGGACCTTAAAAGAAAACAGACAAGATAAGGGTTGTGTCGGTAGCTTATAATATGCTAGCTAATGTTAGTTTTAAAACTTAAAGAACATTTTTCAGTTTTAGAAATTTTTTTATCTTAAATAATCGCTAGTACCTTCCCTTTAAATTTTAACTCGGTGTATAAGGAAGAGAAAATTATACGGTTTAGATTTTGAAGAAATGACAGTGTTTTTGAAACCGTGAACTGGGTGTTATTTTTTTACTATAATAGTAATGGTTTTTGTGTTCCAGTTGTAAAAAAGGGAAGTATGGCACGAGGTCAGTGGAACAAATAGGCGGATCGAATTCCATCAAATCTAAAGAAAATGTCACGAACCGTTTAGCTCGCGTATTTCACCATCAATCTATAATGTTTCTATCATATTACGAAACTTGAAATCTAAGTTTAATTCTTCTCACGTTTATAAGCTTCTACTATTTAAATCTGTCTTTATTCTAGTATAACTACTGGTAGTAATATATCTCCATTATATAATACTATAATAGTAAATTATCACAATAAATATAAAAACCAGACAGGGCAACAAATATCTCAAAAACAGAGGGAAAGATATGTCTTGGTGGTTCACCTGCTCCCCACCAAGCACAATCGACACAAATTTCTCAAGAAATGAAAACCAATAAATTTCAGGATTTTAAACGAAACTTTGTACCCTAAAACTTGAAATGATATCGGAGTGTTATATCGGAGTGTTATAGGCCAGTTTTAAGCTGGTGTCTATAAGAATGAAACCCTTAATACTTCAGCTGTGTTGGAAAGGTCAGATGTATTTAAGAAATAAATATTGAGAAATTAAAGATATAGACTAATCTAATGCTTATTGATTAGTGTTAATAATGTAATTTGGAAAAGGGCACAAGGTCAACTTTCAGGATGTTGGAAACACCGGGGGTTGTATGGATTATCTAGAATTGGACGTTTACTGCGCTAGTGTCCAGCAACTTATTAACAGCATTAATTGATATGTCGTTTAATTCCCATCATAATTATCATACAACGCACCGAGATGATTTTCCTTATTATCTCAATTTAATTTCAATCACCCAATTGTCATGTATTGCGGAAAAAAAAGCATTAACTATTTTTCCGATGTTGTGGTAAATTGATAAACTTCATATTTGTTTTAAAGGGATTCACCACGGGTACGTATTGACAGGATAGTCTGTAATAGGTCCCTTTGAGTTCCCCAAATAATCCCCAATGAAAAATATAAATTTTGTTTCATTTCCTTAATAAACGTGTATTTAAATTTGCTTCACTTCGAAAAAAATTTTGAAATAACCGAAAAAAAAACATTTGAGATTTTTGTCTGTAGACTGATACGTATAATAAAAGTAAAGGTTAGGTTTACTTTCCTCACCAATTACACAGTCAGCTTAAAATATCATTAATAAACGATCCTGTGTATTATATCTTTGACTTCTTCCCGTTCAGTAATAATTTTACGCCATCCGGATATATAAAATTATTAAATCGGAGCTCGATTAGTCTAGTTATTCGTTGTGTTTCTCTCCCTATTCTCCCGTTTTTTTTTCAACCATTTGGGGAATGATAAGCAGTTTTGACGGAACGCGAAGTGCGCAATCTCGCTCCCATCGACCTCAAGATCATCATCCAGACCACCTTGTTACACTATCTCCAAGTAGTCTGGATGTCAGGGACTATGCAATGTGGATGATGAGATTGAGGTAAAAAAAACGCGAGATTTCGCTTTTCGCACTTCCGTCTATGCAGCTAAAAAACTGTAAATCGGGAGAGACTGGACTAGATAGGCTCCGATTTAATAAATTTTTACATTCCGATAAATTTGTTTTGAAACTTATCTTTGTCGAATTTTTGCCCCATATCAGCATATACAACATTTATTTTCGATTTATTAATTTGCTTCTGAACTTCCTTTTCAAGCCTATTCCCCCTATCTTTATTACTACTAGAAGAAATATTATACCCTATACATCAGATAGTTGCCAATAAGTTGGCGAATCCAATTAGACTACTGATATACAGTTTCAATTTATTATGGTTTATTTGACAAGGGCGATAACCAGTTATCAGTGGACTTCTGTTATTAAATACTGTATCTTATTCTTAAATGTATTTCTTTGTTTAAAATTTTCATTCTCCTAAACCAATTGTTCAGATGATGATTTCCTATCCCCGAAATCTTTGGTTCGTGTATATTTACCAAAACAAACCTTTGGAAAAGAGTGTTCATTGGCGGACTGAAAATCACGTGATATTATGAAAAACATGACTTCGTCTCTTATACGAGATTTACTAAGGTTAAAATATGTACTTTTTTTTAGTACATGGAGTGAATTGTTATTTGCAAAAACTATGTTGAAGTGTATTATCATTATCAAGAAATGAAAAATGAAATGAATGGAGTTTTACGTCCTACTCTTATGTGGGCTAATAAAGATGGATTATCATTATTAGGATGACCAGTTGTTATCCAATAACATAGATAATATTAATATATGTATAAAAAAATATCCGTTAGAGCATACAAAGATCCACATTATATCTAAGTTTCTAATATTGATATCAGCTTTTAGGATTTATTTCGGACATTTTATTATCGTTGATAAATTCATGGCAAATATTTTATTTGTTTCTTTGATGAATAGAATGTATTTTCAAAGATTTCGTTGTATTAAATTTTCTAGACAGGTATCCTTGAAATAACAGAAAGTCTTAAATGGCTACATTTTTTTTAGAAAATGTCACAGCCTACACTATTTTTTTTTTTTAAAAAAGACCAAACATACTAAAAGTGAAGTTTTGCCATTGACGTCAAAGATGTAATTTAAATATTAAATAACATCATTATTAGAATAAATAAAATTTGCAAAATAGGCTATGGCGTCTGTTTCAAGATTAATTTCACTGAAATTAGTTGAATAATTCTATAATTATCATTAGGATTTAGAGGTATAACTATCTGTCTACTTCCATACCATCAACTATCAAAGGAAAATTGGAAACTGAAAGTTGATTACAAAAAGCGTGGGAATTTTTAAGAGGAAAATATTTTGTTGGAAATAAGTCGAGGTGTAATTTGGAGAAATAAGATGTTCCTACTCACTGATAAATTAGATAAATCAGCGTCTTTAAGAGACAAATTAGACATTTCAAGGCTTTCATTCGGGTTTAATATATATCTTATATAAATAGACTTTAAAAAAGGAATTCACTTTCTATTTCTATATAACAGTGTTTTTTCTGTATATTACAGAGTGCTCATTTTCACTTTCAAACGTAGATAATTCTGGACATACATAGATTTTAAGGATCATTACTATAAACGATTATTTTTTTTTATAAATACTCGGTATAAAATAATAGTAAACATCGGTCAATATCATCCATTTATCAATATTATTGTCCACGCGTGCTGTCAATCACTAGGACAGCCAATATGGTTTATTGTTCAATTTTCAGCAGTGGACATTCGACCAACAATAATATATAAACTCGGATGACATTAAGACAGATTTTACGGAAACTACCGAGCATTGGCGAATGGCCTAATATATTACCCTCAAATTACAGCTACCATAATTGAAAATTACCATGAGTTCCTTGTAACATTTCCTTTTCTCAATAGATCTTAGTCTGATTTCATATAATATGGACTAAAAATATTAAAGAAGAAAGTAGCGTCAATATTTAAGGGATACTGCGTCCTAGCATGAATATAATATTTTAGTTCTCAAGAATGGTCAATATGAGTATATATTCATTAGTAAACTTTTTTGGTGTCATTAAGTAACAGAATCCCATAAAATCTGTAAAATTCACAAAATTAAGTCATTTTTTAAAAACGCTTTATTAAGGTTTTTCAATAAATTAATGCATCTTTATGGATAATTACTTAGTTTTTGGATATTTATTTATGTTATTTATGGTAGCAGGTATTTTTACTGATGAATAAAGGTCTTATTGGTCAAGTTTAAAATTTTCAAATTATTTGTTCATCCTAAGAGCTATTATCCCTTTAAACCTTTCAATATTGATCATTGACTTTTTAAATGTTCCGTGCCCCTCTTGACTATTCGGTAGCCCTTACTCGCTATACTGATTTATATGTACGTGAGTCCTCTACCTATACTAGAAAACTAAACATGTAAAACTCAATTTTACGAAACAGCTGACAATCGCATGTACTGTTCTATAAATTAAAACAACTTAATCATGAAATAAAGTTTGGGGTGGTCGTGTCTCAAATCGGTTCATTCCACAATTGAAAACAATTGTTTGGTAGATCAAATTTCTGTCACGTCATTCTAAATAAAACAGTTTTTTTTTAAATAAAACCTAGAATTTATTTACGATTCGAGCACAATTTCTTTTAAAATAGGTTTAATATGAGATATGATTTAAGTACAAGAATTGAGAACAGCGTTTTTGAAGGAAAGGGTTTCTCTAGGATTTATTTGGTAGATGACTCCCCATAGAAATGTATACAATGAAATACAGAGGCTTGTTTAAGAGGTAGAGTCTTATTACAAGAAGAGGTTTATGACAGATCATGGTTTGTTAGTTTGGAGGTTTGCTTTAGGTGAGTTTGATAACAGAGAGAAGCTTATTACAGACAGAGGTTTACTATCGCAAGGATTTGTATTAAAAGAGGCATATTTTAGTCCTATTACAGTAAGAGGCTTGATTAAGAAAGTGTTTTATAACAGTAAAAGGCTTGATTGGGGAAGAGTCCTATTACAGTAAGAGATTTAGTTGAGGAAGAGTTTCATTACAGGAAGTGGCTTGATTGAGGAAGAGTTTTATTACAGGAAGTGGCTTGATTGAGGAAGAGTTTTTTTGCAAGAAGAGGCTTGATTGAGGAAGAGTTTTATTACAGGAAGAGGCTTGATTGAGGAATAGTTTTATTATAGGAAGTGGCTTGATTGAGGAAGAGTTTTATTACAGGAAGAGGCTTGATTGAAGAAGGGTCAAATTACAGGCAAAGACTTGATTGAGGAAGAGTTTTTTACAGGAAGTGGCTTGATTGAAGAGGAGTTTTATTACAGGAAGAGGCTTGATGGAGGAAGAGTCTTATTACAGGAAGAGGCTTGATTGAGGAAGAGTTTTATTACAGTAAGAGGCTTGATTGAGGAAGAGTTTTATTACAAGAAGAGGTTTGATTGAGGAAGAGTCCTATTACAGGAAGAGACTTGATTGAGGTAGAGTTTTATTACAGGAAGAGGCTTGATTGAGGTAGAGTTTTATTACAGTAAGAGGCTTGATTGAGGAAGAGTCTTATTACAGTAAGAGGCTTGATTGAGGAAGAATCCTATTACAGTAAGAGGCTTGATTGAGGAACAGTCCTTTTACAGTAAGTGATTTGATTAAGGAAGAGTTTTATTACAGAAAGAGGCTTGATTGAGGAAGAGTTTTATTACAGAAAGAGGCTTGATTGAGGAAGAGTTTTATTACAGGAAGAGGCTTGATTGAGGAAGAGTTTTATTAAAGGAGGTGGCTTGATTAAGGAACAGTTTTATTACAGGAAGAGGCTTGATTAATGAAGAGTTTTATTACAGTAAGAGGCTTGATTGAGAAAGAGTTTTATTACAGGAAGTGGTTTGATTAAGGAAGAGTTTTATTACAGTAAGAGGCTTGATTGAGGAAGAGTCCTATTACAGTAAGAGATTTAGTTGAGGAAGAGTTTTATTACAGGAAGTGGCTTGATTGAGGAAGAGTTTTATTACAGGAAGTGGCTTGATTGAGGAAGAGTTTTATTACAAGAAGAGGCTTGATTGAGGGAGAGTTTTATTACAAGAAGAGGTTTGATTGAGGAAGAGTTTTATTACAGGAAGAGGCTTGATTGAGGAAGAGTTTTATTACAGGAAGAGGCTTGATTGAGGAAGAGTTTTATTACAGTAAGAGGCTTGATTCAGAAAGAGTTTTATTAAAGGAAGTGGTTTGATTAAGGAAGAGTTTTATTACAGGAAGAGGCTTGATTGAGGAAGAGTTTTATTACAGGAAGAGGCTTGATTGAGGAAGAGTTTTATTACAGGAAGAGGCTTGATTGAGGAAGAGTTATATTAAACGAAGTGGTTTGTGAGAGGAAGAGGTTTACTACAAAAAGGGTTTGTTAGAAAGAGGTTTACTACAGAAAAATGCTTGAGGAAGAAAGAGTATCACAAATTGAGGCTTGTTTGGAAATGAATCATTATAGAAAAGGTCATCGCCTTGTTTACCGATCACGTGATTTATGAAGACTTTTTATTACAGTTAAAATAACAACTTACTACAAATTGCATTATAAAGATATTTTAGACTGTTTGGTATTGGACCTGAAGGCACGGTGTTAAAATAACAGAAAAAGAATTGCAGAAACTCTGTATCAATTGGGAATGTAATTTGAAATGTAAACTAGGGTGTCAAGTTTGGCTATAAATATGTCAAGATTTAACATTATATCATAACATATTGAAAGACGTGGGCTTCTGTCTTCCAATTAAATCTATATATTTACTGATTTGATGTAAATTCGGCTATTTTTTATAGTTTTGTCTAGACCACCTCCAACTTACAGATATACCAGCACCGAAACTTTGGATAAACTTTAACAAGTATTTGTGTTGGAGAAATTAAAAATGCTAATTACTCTTAGTGATGCAAACCGACATTACTATGAAATGATTTTAAATATTGTGCAGCGAAAAGTCAATTATTATTGAAATAAGTGAATGAAACTTAATGGAACTTAATCGTTGAAACTGTACAGCGTTTATTAACTTCATAATTCGTTTTACATGGTATACATGTATCTTAAAGGCGATTCTTGTCCATGGTTTGAATCAAGACAATGCTTGTTATATATACCTGTTCGTGGTATAGCTGTGATAATCACCGCAAAGGTTTTGAAAGTGAAAGACAACTACACTCCGTTGAACATAGGCATTTCACATCTACCAAGAACAGTGGGTGTCCAGTGAGTAGTTTATTTGAAATAAATACAAGTATTGTCAATATATTCTTTCTACTGAGATGTAATCTAACGAGTATGTACTAGATATTCAGAGCAATCTGATACCTTAATAAAGAGACACAATAATCCTACATCAAAAGGGCTTGATACACATATGAGATTCCCATTGTTTACTATTGCATATCAATGACCGCAGTGGGCAATGGTTTTATAAGTAAAGTGATATTATTATTCATAGGATACAATACAATTTAAAAATTCGTCTTTATCACTATCGCATATTTGATTAAATTTAAGTTAAATGTCTTAAGTATTCTAAATTTGATACAGATATTATCAAGATATTGTTTTTAAGTCTACATTTTTCACCTTTTTTGTTTCTTTTGATCGTATTAATATGAGCTTTTTGGCTGAGTCATGTATTGTGGGTTATCGAGTACTTTTTTGGAGACGGAGACTTCTATTCCGGGTTATCAATAAAATTCTATTCTGAGTTATAAACACAGTTTGCTTATTTTATTTTAGAATATCAATGAGGATTGCTATTTTAATTTTAGGTTATCAATGGACACGAAAGAGAGCTGCTTTGTATTCAACTAACTATTATTTCTTGATGGATGTTGACGAAACTTGGTGTGAGTGTTTGTAATCACTCAAGGATAAACCCTAGTGAAAATCAAACCAATCGAACAGTTCTTATTATGAGTTATTGCCCCTGTTCTTGAAGTCTTTGTGGGTATGATAGAGATCTGGTTTCTTGGCGGATTTAACGAATCTTGTGTAAGTGTTTGTTATAACCCAAGAATGAAAAGCAGTCCAATTGAAATATATAAAATACGAGTTATTGCCTTTGTTCTTGAATTCTTTGTGCCTTTGTTTTTGGATTCTATGTGGACACAAAAGAGAGCTGGTTTCTGAATGGATTTTGATGAAATTTGGCGTGAGTGTTTGTAATCACTCAAGGATAAACCCTATTGAAAATCAATTAATCGAAAAAATATTTCGTATCAGTTATTGCAATTCTTCTTAAAAACGTGTTTCATTTATTGTGAACGCAAAAGAGAGCTGTTTTATGGATTTTGATGAAACTTGGCGTAAATGTTTGTTATTGCCCAAGGGTGAACCCTATTGAAAATCAGACCAATCAAAAATTGTATGGATTTTGATGAAACTTGGTGTGAGTAATTCTGCTCACCCAAGGATGAAGTGAACATCTAAAAATCTTTATCCACCGCTAACTCTTGTCAATCTCTCGGACAAATTGGCTGCGCGTATTGCGATGGCCATCGCTATTTTATTGCTAATTAATAAGGCTGGATAATACTATTCTGGGTGTGACAGTCTATTGTGGGTTTTCAATTCGGATTTATTCGTCTTTTCTTGGATATCGATTACTTTTTACAGTCTTTTACTTGCTACCAATACACTGCAATATTTACGCATTTACGATATACTATTATTATGGATATCAGATATACAAGTTGAACAGATGAGGAACATATTGAAAATGGGGGACAATTAATAAAATGATCAATACATCTAAACCAAACAGATGTTAGTGCATCACAGCTTCTGACGATTGTGGGCAACAAAAACCATTTAACGTTCAAGGCTTGGCTGCAAACATAAACAAACATATGGGTTCCTGCACTTATATGTCTGTTTAAAGTTCTTTTGAAATTTATTATGAAACAGATCAAAGATAAAACGTTACTTTCATAAAATGAAATGAACTGGGTTGATAAACACGATCTCTGGTGATATCTATAACACATCGCAACATATTTCAATACCAGAGTGTAGCTGATAAGGGTTGACTATGTCCACTTTCGGAAGCATTGGTTGTGGTCTTAATTTGAGAATCTTGCTCTTTATCATCGATGAAATATAAAGAATAACTCTTCAAAATTATATATTGTTTTGAGTGAGAGCCAGAAATATTGTAAATATCACTCGTGTGTCTTACGATATTTTTCTATCATATTTTGTTCTTTCTTGCAAAAAAGTTTTACATTGTTTTGCATAAGTCAAAGGGATACTGCGTCTTGACACAAAATTTTAGCCCTCAAGAATGGTAAATATTAGTTTATATTCATCATTGAACTTACCTGGTGTCATAAAGTAGCAAAATCCCTTAAAATCTGGGAAACCCACAACACTAAATCATTTTTGAAAAACGCTCAATCAATTTATCAAGCATTTTTCAATCAGCAAATGTATCTTCATGGATAATTACTTTTTTTTTTGTACATTTTTTTTTTTTTTTTGTTATTTATGGCAGCATTTAAATTTACTGACGAGTAGAGCTCTTATTGGCCAAGTTAAAAATGTTCAAATTTTTTTTTATGTTCATTCTAAGACCTATTATCCCTTTAAAGTGTTTTTAATTCTTTAGTTCGCAAAGCATTTGCAGACGATTGAAGCAACATTGTTGATAATATTTTCTTGGAAAACTATATATGTTCATCCAATATTTTTCAGAGATATTTAAACCTATACATTATAAATGTCATAACATGGAGATAATTTCCATGCCATTAATCTTGTCTAGAGAAACAATCATCAAACTATTTTCTATTGCGGGGGAGGGGACTTAAATAAACACAGAAATTTATTTTTAAATTAGTATGATGAAAAATTTATTTATAATAATGCATCAAGGGGCATTGACCAAGTACTAGTATCAGAATAGTTACCAGTGGTACGTTTATCAAATTAGACTTGGACTTTCTGGGGTAAAAAGTCAGTCATTACCGTCCACCAATTACTCGGATAATGGGAAGATGTCTTTTTTTCGGCATTAAACTCCCCGAGACCCAAGAAGCTAACGGATTTCAGATGGCCTGAGAATAATTTTTAACATTTAGATGGCTTCTTTTTCACATTAAAAATGACCCCAGGGGCTAAGTTACCCACCTGCTAAATACGCCACTATACGTCTCCCTTATTATCCGAAGACAATTTAAGTCGATGGTTGAGTGGAAAAACCTTGGTCATCGAATATAGAGTGTTCTTTGTATAAAAAAAAAACCACAGTAACAATGCCTAGCTTTTATTTCAAATTCCCCATTAATACAATGGGGTGGAGAAGGAGATTATCAAGTCCTTGATGGAGATATTATCTACATATTCACATGGAGAGTGTTGGATACCATATATATACACACAATTATAAAATATATATAGATTCACATTGCAGTTACTATAAGCAACAATGAAACCTTCAGAAATTCTTCATTGCGCTTGCACGTAAGTCCATGGTCCACATACGTATCCGGTTTTTCTATCCGTCAGTTGAATCCCTCGTAACGTAATCATGAAACCTGATTGCATCACTGTGGTCACACTTAGACGAAGGCTACGTGGATATATAACGTATACGTTCGAAAATATGAGAATTGTTTCATTTTTTACGAATGTTAAATCTGACGAACGTTAAATCCTGAATATTAAGAAGAGGTTGAACCAAGGTTCTTCGTTGTTTTGGAATGACATATTCTTGCAAATCATCTTCCATTTGACAAATTAATTGTAAAGCAATGGAATTCTATTTGGGGTCAGTTTTACTGACTAGTTGTGTTAGGTGTCTACCGAAAGCGGTTTGTCTCAAGAATATGTAATCAATAATGTCTTACGGTTGTTATGTACCTAGTTATCTAAAACTAGGCAATAAAGTTTATATACTCATTTCTTACTTACAGATGGACGTACGAAATGTACGTATGGAAGCGTACGAATGTGACCACCCCTGACCAGGTGTTTAATATTATTAATATCATTATTAAAAGGTTTTTTTGGTGTCTAACTAATGCCAGTATAATTGCATCAAGCATATTATTGTTTAAGTTCGCGGAACAATAAACTATTGAAATGTTGTATTATGTTCTTGTAGTTGTCAGAAGGTGTATTTGGACAAAAATATATATACGTCAATGTAGCCTACGTCAATGCACTTACTGGTGTCAAAAATATACCACAGAATCCCTCTTTAATCAAATCGATCCATAAGACTATGTGATAAGTTAAATAAGTAATTTTATCAACGTTTTATTCAGTTATTAGTCAGTTGAATGTATCGTTTTATTTAGAGATTCTATACTTTTGTAATGGCACCTTATTGACTGAATGCCAAACTTTAAATTTCGATTTTAATAGGTAGTACTACAGTACATGTACATGTACTACAATTGTTGTCCTTATAACAGAATTTTGCGAACCTATTACAAACGATTTAATGAGCTGTCTATCTTTACGTTATACATTATTACAATATTTCTCTTAAGTCGATGTGATTTAGGGGATCGGTTTGCGTTTTGAATGCGAGTCTATAAATTTAGTTTTAGAATGAACGAAATTAGAACAGACCTTCAAAAATACTTCAAATTGCGAATTTTGCTTCCAATTTCAATTATAAATCTTTTTTATATATTGCAATGAAAAGGGCATTTGAAAGTTGATTACATAAAGCGTGGGAACTTTTAGCGGTGTAATTTGGTGAAATTAGATGTTCCTACTGGATGATAATCAGCGTCTTAAAGAGACAAATTCGCCGTATCCGAGGATTGATTTTGGTTGTAATCATATGTAATTATTCTTCAGAAATACTAAAAATGTACGAAAATTGCATAATATTCCTTAAACCATTCCATTCTTTTCTTGGTAGATTTATAATCATGGACACTGACTGATTGATATCAGATATTAACGATTGGTACCACAGTTATTGCAAAACAAGTCACACGTTTGAATAATATCCCTTATAAAATATACCTTTCTGAAGGTCGCAGGTGTTTCTGGTTCACCTTGTTCTACATAGCAGAAGTCGCAAAATTCTTTAAAATCTAACGCGTTGTCACAAGTAAGTTCTGTTCTTCGGGGTTTGCGACGTCACGAATATCATATTAATTTTTTTAACATGAAGGTTTCTATATCAGAAATGTAAACATGTTTTTTATGTACATGTATATCTACTTGAAGGGATAATAGGTCTTAGAATGAACATGCAATTTTAAACTTGGCCAAAAAGAGCTCTACTCATCAGTTAATATACCTACTGCCATAAAATAAAAACATAAAAAATAAATAAATATCCAAAATACCAATAATTATCCATAAAGATGCATTGGAGTATTGAAAAACGCTAAAAAAAAATGATTACACGTTTTTCAAAAATGACTTAGTTTTGTGAGTTAAGCGATTCTGTTATTTTATGACACCAGGTAAGTTCACTGAAGAATATATACTCATATTGACCATTCTTGAAAACTAATATTGTATGCTAAGACGCAGTATCCCTTTAAATCAATACTGTGGTTCGTTTGTTAAGGTTAAATAAAAAACATGTCTACCATCTCTGTAAGCATGACACAGGTTTACAGCGCAAAATTTTTAATAGTCAAAATTCAGTTTTATCAAAATATGCCAAAGATACATTAAGACAACTTCTTACCTCAAATCTCAGATCACCGACAGGTGGTTTAGCGTAAGGAATTCCCAGGTATTTTTCTATTCGTTTATCATCTGAGAGAGTTTCTACCTCACCGGACAATTTCCCGTATTGCGTCCGCCGTAGTATATACCTACGATCTGTACTCACTAATTCCAAATAACACAATAACATAGATAAAGTCGATAAATGTCCATTAAACGGAAACATTTTAACGAAAGTTGGATATGAATAATTATAACATTCACATATAATACCTGGAAAAGTTTTCAGAATTCACTTTATAGTGATTATATTTAAACTCAGAAAAAAACATGGTAACAAATAATAAATATACACAAGTTAGACGACACACTTGGTAAAGTTTATAAGAAATTGAGAGGTTTATAGTAAAAGTAAGAATATATAGAAAGAGGTACATTCTAGAGTTTAGATATTGTAGATTGTATATATATATAGAAATTTCATCAATAACCAACTTTGAATACAGATAGGGCTAGACAAAGTAGGCGTGGTCTAAACGTCATCGAGGAGGGGCTTAGGCCCGGATTAAAACACAATCAAAACGGTAAAATTTCACACATTTTCTCTCGTCTACAATTAAGACCGGGTGGTATTTGAGGTCTGTAAAATACTATATGAAATGAAGACAATATGTCCAACATGTTTCAGGCAGTAGATATTCACCTAATTGTTTTCTTCTATATATGTATGGTGTATCAGCGATGCAATGGTGTGGATAAGAAATCAAATAAAGTGATATTTTTCTTATTCCTTTATAGAATGAAGGCAGGAAAAATTAAAGTGATGTAGTCTTCAATATCCAATTGTTTGAAGATCTTTTAAAGTACACAAGTTGTAAAAACAGCAACGCAGATTGCCTGTAACTCACGCCTCGTTAAAAAAAAATAAGCTCTTTTTAAAATTTTAGCACCAATATACGGCGATAAATCAATGTTGACAATATAAATATATTATTTGGGTGGATTTTTCTGCCATTTGATTAATTTGTTTGTTTTGGCCTAATATATGGGTTAGTCGCTTAATTTCTACGGCATAAGCTTGTTACATTTGTGAAAATGACACACTTTCATAAAGGGAGGCAATTAGGCGACAAGGACTAAGTTATGGAAGTGGTTGCTGGTAGGGACAGAAAGATGAACTTACGGAGTATATCCGTTTGCAGAACTGGTTAAGGGTGTTATAAGAGATGCTCTCCCATAGAAGCACTGGTTAAGGGTGTTATAAGAGATGCTCTCCTATAGAAGCACTGGTTAAGGGTGTTATAAGAGATGTTCTCCTATAGAAGCACTGGTTAAGGGTGTTATAAGAGATGCTCTCCTATAGAAGCACTGGTTAAGGGTGTTATAAGAGATGCTCTCCTATAGAAGCGCTGGTTAAGGTTACAAGTAGAGACTATGCTATAAATTTCAGTAAGCATCAATTCATAAGAAATTATCTACTTCTGGAGAAATTTACAAGATAGTAAGCAATGATAAAAATGCAAAGCGATTACTTCAGGGAGATAATGAAAGGGGGTCTAATCTACCATGTACAAGAATATTACTCAGATTTTTATTCCTCGTGTAAGCTGTATCCAGACGTTTGGTATAGATATTAGGGAATTCATCTTGGAGTTCTTTATAAAAGCGTTTCACAATCACAGAGGCATTTTTGGCTGTAGAATTGTAGGTTTTTGAGATTGTTGTGGGCTTTTGTTTTACACTTTCACCCCAACATTAAGAAAGAAACTTCCCTTTAAGAAGTTGAGACCCAGTGGGGCCAATTTGCACCTGAGTAGGTGAACGATATAATTATTGTTATCTATATAATTCTGTCGTGTTAGTTGATACATCGGAATCTCAAACATCTCAAATATCTAATTGTTTAAAGAAGCATTGTCATAACCAACCAGTTTATATATTACAAACTTGATAGTTTTCTGCTGAATGTTATTATGCTATAGAAACTTTTAAGATGCTGTAAGAAATAAGTGTTCTAGTGGGTACTCAGCCACACTATGAATATCTGTAACAAAGCACTTTTAGGCTCTTGAAAACAGACAAAAAAAAAAAAACAAATTGCGGAGTTTGATTTAAAAAACGTAACATTTTTTTCTGTTTCTATATTTGATAATTTTAAATTGTTCATTGTATTTCCTCCCATGGGCTGAATGGTAGGCAGGCCATGTCCTATTGCATTGAACTTAATTCTGATCTACATTAAGTTCCATCATTGCTAGTGGGAATTGCAACAAAAGGTTTTTTTTGAAAATATCCGAGATTAAAGGGATTCTAAAAAGGTTTATGTATATCGGGGACTCTGATAGCATCAATTTGCACAATCACAATTTTCAATCAGACGTCTGTGATTTCTGCAATTCCAGTTAAACCAAGAGCGTGATGGCATCACTTGTCGCAATAGGCCATAATATGTGAAACAAGCATATTTTGCAATCAGAGACGTTCCCAATCAAGTAGTTTAAGTGGACACGGAAACCACCGACTTCTGATTGAAAATTGTACTGGTGCGAATTGATACTATCAGTGTTCCCGATACACATACCCAGTTTAGAAAACATCTTTAGGAGTCCTTTAATGTTACAGTTACATAAGGAAGACGGGAGTTTTTCACACATTGGTGTTGTAAAAAATCAATCTAATTACCAAAGTCGACTTTGGGTAGGATATAGAAGTAATGTGGTGTAAAGAAGGGAATAAAAAAAAAGACAGAATAATTTGGTAAATTCAAGCTAATTAGTAATAGAATATATCTTTAAAGTAAAAGATACTTCGAAAACTTGGGTAAAAACACTCCAGAAATAATATTGTTCTTGATCTCGTATAACCCTACACATCAACGCCTTGGATTAATCAGCTAGCAATACCATTGTCAAACCAACTACAGATGAAATAGAGAGATCTAAACAATGTAATTCCGGTTCATGGAATTCAAAATAAGAAACATGCACGCAACATTCTTCTGCATGCTAACGAAATATTTCAAAATAAGGCCGTAATCTGCTATCTCACACAACATACGGTCTATTCTGAAATTATGGCATCGAAATCTAAGCTGGCCTTTTCAGAAAATAACAGGGGTAGATAAAGAGTGTATGATTTAAATATAGTGAAAATGGATACAAATGTTCTATATTTTCTCAGATTTTCTGGTGAGTGAAGAATATCCAGGATTCTCGAGTACGTCAGACAAGACAGCGAAACGTATTAGTATGTCAGACAGAGAAACGCGTTCATATCGTAAGACACTAAGGGATACAGAAGATAACGTGGAAATACACGACAATGTAACTCTTCAGTAGCTATAAGACATGGATGTGAATTGCGACAATGCACCAAACTAGATTCAGAATTGGGAATCGTCCGTCGTACACAAAAGTACACTCATCCGTTTTCAGACAATACATCAAAACTCGAAACTTCGCCAAACGCGCCAACTCGACAAACATTATAGTGTGATCATAATTATACAGATACGACAGATACTGCAGTGAAACCTCGAGGCAAGACGAGGGAAGACAAGAAAATGATAGACACGATAGCCATATTTAACGTTTCAGACAATACGTTGTAAAAGCATGACAATAGATATGGCAAACTATGACAACAGTGAAACGTGTCATACTAAAACACGGAAGTGTACGTGTCAAGTCAGACACACAGTGAAAGCCGGCAGTTCGTCAGATACGACAGTGACGTGTGACATGCGTCTGATGCGTGTAGTATGAAGTGAAACATGTCACTTCACGTACTACAGTGAAATATCACGTCAGACACGAAAGTGAAACGTGGCACGTCAGACATTGAAACATGTCACATCAGACACGAAAGTGAAACGTGTCACATCAGACACTACAGTGAAACATGTCACGTCAGACACGAAAGTGAAACGTGTCACGTCAAACAGTGAAACATGTCACACCAGACACGAAAGTGAAACGTGTCAAATCAGACACTACAGTGAAACGTGTCACGTCAGAACAGTGAAACATATCACGTCAGACACCAAAGTGAAACGTGTCACGTCAGACAGTGAAACATGTCACATCAAACACGAAAGTGAAACGTGTCACATCAGACACTACAGTGAAACATGTCACGTCAGACACAATGTGAAACCCATCAGTTCATTAGACACGACTATAATAGTAAAATTTCACTCAGGTAAAATAGTAAAGGTAAAGTTGGAAATCGTGTGTGACAAGAATTAAAAACATCAAGTGACAGCTTATATACCCACGCTTGGCAGGTTCTTATTTTTAAATCCAAAAGACACGAATTAATATACGAGAGGGGTTTAATTTGTGAAAATGATCATGTTTTATCACTTATACCAATTCCAAATTCTGTTTAAAACTGCCATCATGTCTGTTTACAACATGAAAGGGTCAAGGAAAGTATTCTTCAAGCAATTAGGTGGCACGTGTTGGAATGGTCGTATTCTGGGTTTTACTGTTCAGGCTCATATAGTTCCCAAAGCTTTACTATAATGGTCTCTGTTATAAACAGTGTAGCCCCTTTCGTCTACGATTTGACTAACCAAACGGTTAACAACTATTAAACGAAATGAATGGAGTTTTACGTCCTTCTCTTTCGCACTTAATGGGCTATTAAACACTATAGTACAAAAATGCATTTAAACTAATTTAAAGGTAACATAATATAGAATCCGGTTTACCAGAGAAAGGACTTTAGCTCACATCATTACGTTCTATACAGACAGGAATAATGGAAACTGCTGATTCAGGATCACCAGATGCTATAATGTAAGCCCACAAACGTATGGAATGATAATTTGCCACATGCAAATGTATTTAGCCTTCATTTCAGGTATATTCAACAATCGATTAAAGAAACCCAAAAGAAACCCTCACGTATTTTGCTTTAACTATATTCTGAAAATATATGATTTATTGCATAGAAAATAATGCAAGACTGGAAGCGAATAACAAACAGATTCACAGACATGTGATTGATGTCTTAATTATTGAAAGAATAAAGGTCCCCTCCAAATGACCAATTGTTCGCTAAATCAACCATTCGAATTGTGCAGCAACTGAGGTATTTTGTACTTTATTTGACCCCTTTCATACATGACCATTGCTCACATTGATATAAAGGATTTCCCAACCTATTCAACTGCAATCTTCAATATGTCGGATATACCTGGATATACGAATGATTAATATACGTTTAAATCTCTTCGATTATTTCCCCTTTCTTTATGTTATCAGTTTTTATCATGAGTAGTTAGAGATCTAGAAATGTTGGACATCAAAGAAAATACATGTGGTCAGAATATGAAGTGTGTTTCATTTACACGTCAATATACTTAGGTTCTTACTGTCGAGCGACCCCTTGCGCACAATTGCAAATTCCTAGCTTATCTGGAATTTTATTGAAATCCAGGGTTTGTTATATATATATATCACAAGATAATAATTATGGGATAAATACACACTTCATTAATACAAGAGTACGTATAGTTACACTTGTCATCATCGGATGTTTTAAAATTTTTAAACATGCGGTAATGTACTTTGCACATTGTACACGATATGAAAATTATACAGAAATGTACAAGATTGTTTAATTGTGTTTATATAATTGTTAGATTGGTTTGTGGTAACGCAGTGCTCACAACATTGATATTGAGAAAATATAAATATACATATATACACATTTATCAGTTCAGATCGACAATGGTATTAATAGGTGAAGCGACCAAGTAGAGACCATCGACTTATTCTCTTCAACTGAAAAGGAAAACTCCACATGTACACTGCATATCTTGTCGGAACTTTCATGCCCTATAACCTAGAACATCAATACGTTTATTTACAATATCCAACCTTTTATATCTTGCCTTTAGATGTACACCCACGAAATTATTCGACTTTCTTAATCGCAATTAAAATTAATAGACTCATAAAGGAAGTGGGTTTAATTATATGAATATTATATGCTACCGGTACTATAAGATGTAATAACAGGTAAAGAGGATATGTGTGTAAAATGAAGGATGAACTGGAAATAGTATATTTCAGGATGCCTGGCAGAGCATAAATATACAAGTGAGGGTCCGTGGACTGGGTGGGCTGGTATTCTATTATACCACTGGAATTTTTCTTAACATATCTCCATTTTATTCTGGGATTTCGGGTCCGTTGACTTGGTTCAACCAGTCCCTAAGGTAGAGCCACTGATGTACGAAACTAAAGTCCCTATATTGACCCCTGTTAGTTACTTAACGAGATACCATCAACCATCAATCTACATTTTTCCAGTCCATGTAGGCAATGGATTATATCTATGGTGTAGGACCAGTGTGACATTGGATATATATTTTACGATATAAACTTGAAACAACTTACTACAGAATCTGTAACAGAAACAAGGTTAAGTTGAGTTTAGTCCATAATATAGCTACGGGAAAGCAACATAATGTTGGAAATTGCTACTAACTCGAAGCAGATCCTGTATTTATAGTTCATTTAATATCATTAGCCGATTCCGGGTAGACAATTAGAATCTTAAACAATTTATTTCATTACTGACTGAGGATAGGTGGGGAAATAATAATATTCGCATCCTCCACATTTCTTTAAAATGGTTTCTGGACTTGATAACCTGGGTAGTTGACCCTGTTCATACATTCTATTACTATTATTATAATATTAGGGGTGATACAAAACTGTAATTTTGATCTTTGCGGACCAATATCCAACATATTGGTACAGCCATGAGTCTAACATTGAGATCAATAATGGACTCAAAATATTGGACTCTTGGCTTGGCAATAACATTAATCTCCAAAATAGAGATTAGACTGACAACTACTCACATTAAATACACTCATACTTTGTTTAGAGAACTTTATCCAGGGCTACAAAATCTTCAATGTACAATGAAATAGAGAGGGTTGCAAAAATTGTGATTACATGTTTGTAAACAAAGCCTTAGTCTACTGTGAGCTTATTTTGTTTGTTAATGGGACTCAAGTTTGTCAATGTGTCCTCGTTCAACGGTCATTATTTGACTCCTTGACAAACATTCGACCATTAACCTATATACATAATGCACATCTATCATCTAATTATCATTAGGCAATCCTTACTAGTAGTTATATTTACACCATGATATTGTAAAGAACTTTTTAAGAAATGACGGGGTATTAGGAACACTCACGGCATCGATTTGAAACATTCAAATTTTTAATCAGTCGTTTGCTGTTTTTGCAAATTCACTTAAACTGAACATTTGATGACTTCACTACCACAAATTTCTTATCAAGGTGAATAGCAGCTTTCGCGATAGTGACTGTATTAAACGCTTACTTATAGTCGAATCTTTAAATGACTGAAATAGCAGAGTCACAAACGTCAAAAATGAATTTGGGGAATCTGATGCTATTAGTGACCCCTATGATCATAAAAAGCTAAGGAAATCTTTTCGCAATTTCTTTTAAAGTGAAACAATCATTTAGGAATTTGTGAACCCTGTCATGTGTCATGTTTTGAATTATTGCATGAATGGTGGAAGGGGTAATGGTTGGTCTATCTCTCTCCTAGGTTTACATTGGGACAATACATTCCTAAGTTCAGCCTCTTATTGGTCTACAAAGATATTGCTTCATCACATCCATGAACATAATTTAATACTTTCTTTTCCACAAAACTTACGATTATCAAACCAGGATGCTTTTTTTCTTCAAATCTAGATTTACAATTTAAAAAAAAAGCTTCAAGAATATTTTTAATTAATGGGAAGTAACTATATATTAACTCAACTGTGAATTAATCACAGACAACAGTTAACTCATCATACAGTCTTCCATCATACAGAATTACAAAATCACGGCACTGATAAAGGAACAGAAAGTATTGGGATCACTGCAATGTAGGTGGTACCAAATCCCTATTGTAAGTGATAGAAGTCTTATTTTCCTACTCTTTGTGTTTGTTAGTACTGTAGTTATGAGAATAATCTCCTTTGATTCTCAGACTTTTGAAAACAAGCTTGTCCAAATCTCCTTGTTTCAAGTGTTTAATTAGCAGAGAAAAAGAAAGAAACAACTATATTTTACAAGGATAACAACTTATAAGTTCACAAGTCTGCTGTGACAGGGATCCTTTCTACCAGCTGGTCCTTGGCCAAACCTCTTGGCATTGGTATTTCCCAGATTATCCGTACCCATTTACAGCTGGGTGGACTGGAATTATGAGTGAAGATGACTTATAAAAAGGTCATCGGACTTCCTAACGCCGATCGAGATTAGAACCCCACAAAAGAACTAGAGCCATATCATTATAAATAACTCCCTGTAAAGAATACAAGACAAGGGTTCTAATTCAAGGTGTTGTCAGGTTTATTTCTGAAACAATAACTACCTATACCAAGTTCTCAATAATAAAAATAAGCCTCTCAAATAATACTATTTAACTTCAGGTTATAAATAAAGGCATGGAGGCATAGGAGATGCTGTTGGGTGAAATTGTAGGTTTCAAAAGGGAGATCTTTCAAGCCTTTTTTGGCAAAGATAATCAAAACACTTATATTTTCCTTAAAAGTAAAATACATGTACTATAAAGTTGTAATGTTTCAAAATGCTATTATGGTTTCTTAATAATTATTCCATATACAATAATATATACTTTGGGAAATTATAGAATATATTGCAATATTTATACAATGCTGTTTAAAAAATTGGAGGTAATGAATCAAAACTTATTCAAAAAAAACATATATTCAAAATCATCAGGTTATGTAAAAGTTCTACAAGCATTCAGTTTGTGATAAATATAACATATATCTTAAAAAGAGAAATTAGAAAGTAGTGCTTTCTCAGAAACACATACACAAATACTAACAATAAATACACAATACACGACCGTATGGAACAATTTATCAGACATTGAATATAGCATAGTTAATGCTCAATTTTGATGAAGTGAACAACAATTCCTTCATGAGAACACATTAAAACCATGCAACAAAACAACATTTTATATCTTAGTTTATACACATATTTAAAAACATTGACAATAACAAAACAACATAAAAAATCAAGCGAAAATATTGGTGCACATCAGGTTCCAGCAGTAGGCCTACAGATTAGTTTTATCGAATCAACACAGAAAACATTCTCAATTGTGCAGTTTAAATCACAGAACAAAATTGACTGTTCCTATCCAAATGTTCACAAATATCTTTGCTTTACCTATACACACACAAAAACAATAGGAAAATTGAACACATAAACAAACATACTATCAGAAACTTTACAATTTGCGTAGTTTTTGCACAGTTTAAGAACATTACAATATAAAACATAAATACGCATCCATAGATATTCCACCATTAAACACATACATACAAAGTACATGAAATTTTTTTAAATAAACTCAAATCATACCCAACTTCACCTAAAAAACTTTTTTTATCTACTTTTAACTTAAAACATCCTAGCTTTAGGTCTGTGCTTTCTTAGTGTTAACTTGGCATTTAATCTAACACAAACTTTACAGACAATATATGATTTTGGTTAAGAATAGAACAGTGGTTTTAAAGGCCTTATGTACTATATAATGTCTCTATGACTAATATGTAACTAATGAACTAAAATAACGGTAACTAATATATCAACTAATGTAAAAAATAACAATGACTATAATATAGGCTACTACATGATACTAATGATATAGTCTTAGGGTTAAATTTCAGATATACTGAACATAGTGAGATTTACTCTTTTACAATAGGGAATGATATGACTCATATTCTCTCCAACTAATAGTCAGGTATGGTGGTCGTTTTTTTTGAAGGAAAGGTATTTAAGAGTCATGTCTGGCAAATACAGACAAATCAACAGCCCTGGTATTGAGGCTCTATCATCTAACTGTCTAAAATATGATTTATAAAAAAAGCGATTTTATCTAAGTACATGTGGGAACAACATTTTGATTTTAACACAATCAATAAATCAAAATTTGCAATCAAGTCACAATAACTTCACAAATAGAGGAAGACCACATTGAAAGCACAACCCTCAAAAACTTTTACTTTATGGGCATGGTTATTCAATTTCATTCCAAGACCTATATTCAATTAGCAATTACAAACAGGAGAAGGTGAGAGTAGCCACTGGGTAGTCTCCCACAATCACTAGCCAGGTGTGTAGAGATCTACTTTATTATTGTTAACAACTTAAAATGACTCTAAGCCATTACATGTATTTATCAATCAGGCATTATTCACATCAGGTTTGAATGCTAGTATGTATATCTTCTCTATTTTCAGTTTTAATTAAAGGATTTAATCTTTTTTCTTCTCTTCTTTGCTCTTTGTCATGACATCATTTCTTAAGTCTCCTTCTTTTTCTTCTTTCTTGGGTTCACGAATAGCAGCTCTCTTCATGGCATCCCACATACCTCCCATAAACACGGCACAAAACAGGTTCTCGAATGGTGCAAAAGGATCATGGATTCCCAGGATAATTGAGGAAAGTTTGAAATAAACAAAGAAAATAACAACACCAAAATAAACAACAGGGTGTGGTACTGTGATATAGTTCAATCTTTCCAATAAAAACACTATAGCAGATAAACATACAGCTTTACTGGCACTGAAATAGATTGATCTTCATGTTAATATGTGGGTCAGGTGGTTTGGGGCCCTGTCAGGACCACCTTTAAAATAATAACAGTGGTGAGAAGAAGAGCTCACAAAAAAACTCTATGATGGTTTGATTTAAAAATTCTTATTGTAGAATATCATACACACTGTGAATCTACCTGCACAACTATTTAATATCATGAAGTCCAAGAGATAGCATTCTGAACAACATGTTGCCTACAAACTGGGCTACATTCAATCAAAATAAGCTGCTTTGCTTTATCTTTGGAAACCTATCTTCATGTCCTTACACAGCTATCTGCTATATACTGGCCTTGCAGTTATGAATGCAAAGAATTACAATTAACAACTTAGACATAATAATAACTTTTTAAAACGAAAAGAATACTTACTATGTTGGCTGTAAGATTTCATTGGATCCTGGAACCCAGATTCCTCTCACCAATCTCTCAAAATTCTTCATCAAACCACTGCCAGCACCTTAATAAACAAGTAACTAATATAGGGACAGAGATAATGGTGAAATTAACTGCCTATTAGCTTTAAGTCTGTCCAAAACATGAATTGCTAATAAATTAGTTCATGGAAAGCTCCATCATAACTGAGACTGTAAGAGAAGGCCGGTTCACTCATAATACAAGGGAAGGGTTTTGTCAACTTGACACCTCTTTCAAAGAGCCTACACAATGTAAAGTTTATAATGTACAATTTATAAACAAGTTATTCCAATGAATAAATCTGATAAGGAGTAATGAGGACTGTCTATACCCTACCTTTAATAGTTCCAATCAGTATAATAACCAGGTAAGAATTAGGGTAGATTTTAGCTGTGTGAATTACAGCATGGTAGACTTTATGAGCTCTCTGACACTCTTTCAACATTGATATAGGTATCTTAAAAGGTAATAACTTGGCGAGTTTGTAGACCAGGTCAAATGGGGAATAAAATACCAAATACCTACAACAAACATAAGCTTACATGTTATAAAAATATTGGAGTTTTATATCTGTAGCTGGACATGCCAGTTTTCATTGCTTTTCAACCTATTTTATCTTACAATGTAAACAAACAAACTTGATAATCTTCAAACAACATTTAAGGAGTAGATAGAACATAAAATACACTATTATGGATATACCACTTCTGACTCCTCTTTAATTTAAGCCACATTTCAATTCACATACAGGAATTGTTGTCAAGTATTATTGTAGTATATCCATAATAGTGTTTGTATATAAAACAAACTAAATTTTTAATTTCTTTAATTCATAAAATTTATCATAATGAACTGTAGAAACTTGTCTAGTCTTTCTGTATCAATGACACAAAAACAACAATAACAACAAAATACAACCTAAGTTATAAGTCCAACTCATACAATCATGATGTTGATTACAAGGTGATTTAGTCTACCTGGTATATCTGTTATACAGATGATAGCATCTGGTGGATTCCAAATTAATGATATCATTATATCCTAACAGCTTTTACAGTTACTAATACTTACCATTGACCTTCATAACACTTCATAAACAAATAACACAAGGTTTGTTCTTTCAAAACTAATATTTTACTACAGGTGTAATTTACAGTATTTACTACAGGTGTAATTTACAGTAAATACTTCATGTTTATACTTAATAGATCAAAATGAATCATGAAAATCAGATGAAATGTCCTTGTACTCTAGATACATAGAAGATATGATTTATCTCGTACAAATTGAATACTTTTTTAAATAAAATGTACAGATGTTTTGCATTTCAATTACTTTGAAATGAATGTCAATAAGCTGATTATTCACTGCATTTAAAAATATAATATATTATATGGCTGCCTGCCAGGAGTAACACTATTAGCACAAGATTGCTGATAACACAATTGAATGACATGTTTTACCAGTCATAAAAAATTGGATATTGAAACAATATCACCAAATAATAATTTTAACATGCCAGCTTGGGTCCAGGGGATTTATTAACTAGTATTCACATATGGAGCCTATCAGAATTGACTTTTTCTAAATAATAAAATTAGTAGCCAATGGTAACAGGTAGCTAAACAGTCAATAGTAGTTAAATAGCATTTTATCATGTGACATTGGCTGGTTTTCCTGATAATAGACATTGAAGTTCCAAATAACTTACCAAACAATAGAAGCAGTTAAAATACTACGATGGTCTTTCAATGGAGCTATTATTGGTTCACCCAGTAATAAATTAGCTATAATACCTCCAGCAAAACATATCAACATTGACGACACCCACGTTGATAGAGGATGTTTTCTCCAGAAGGGTGGTGTACCTTGTCCGGTAGCTAAAGCAAAGAAACAAATAAAAAAATATATCACAAGGAAGAAGAGAAAATTATACACAAGTATAAGTTACTTCCTTTTATTACGAACATGATACAGTATTTGAATTTTCAAGCTTATCAATCAGGCTTGATGGATTATCAACAACCAGTTAAACATGAGGTCACTCATTCACTGTGTGATTATCACCTGTTGGCATTTCTTCTTCACTCATATAAGATTTTTTTTTTAAATATTTGTAGTATTTTGGAAGCTTTTATTGTAAAATGACATAATACAGTGATACATGGATTAATGATATACTTTTATTTTTTATTAAATATAATTATAACTTGATAACATTCACATCTTAAACAGTAACTTAATCTTGAACTAATGCAACAAGATTGACAAGTAATAAATATGTTGATTATTGGGTATAACTTTATTGCATTATCTTACTGATTATGATTTTTATATATTTGTTGTTTAACAGACATCTAAATAAAAACATTTATTTTATAAATAACTAAATCAGTAACATTGAGGTAATAAATATTAGAAATAGTTTATCCATATATCTTGTGCTTCTGTACCTACGCCTATTTCTAAATGTCTTATAAACAGTAACAGAATCAGTAGTCTTCTATCATAATCTATTACCAGCTAGAGAATAAAGTAAAATGAAGTATAAAAATACTAATCAGTTTCTAATATTTGCTAAGTGTGGATTTCATTAAGTTTGAACCGGCTATCATGTTCTAGAATCAAATAATCAATATCAAAGTAATTATATTGAAATATCAATGTTTTATTCTCTCTTCAACTTAATATCAAAGGTGTTATACCATTAGATATTCTCATGGTAATAGATAGGCTATTGCCTGTTGATTATAAAATCATTCTGTGTTTTATCATATTCAGCTTTATCTTATTGTATTAAGCTAAACGAATTATGTTCTTTTTTTGATATGTATTTAATTTATGTAAGCCTTTGGCTTGATTTTTCACCCATGTTATTAAAAAATTATTATTATTGGTAATCACATAGACAAATAGTTGATTTTTTAAATTTATGAAAATAAAATTTAACTCATTCTGACATAAAATCCATGAAACTCATTCAAATAAAATGTTTTAAAATCTTCCAGTAATGTAGACAAAGCATGAGAAGATATTGGAACATTTACAACAAAATTATCAAATTAACTTAAATTAGCACCAGATATACTGTCAACTTTGATTAAGCTTTACTATTTTTCTTTATCAATTTAAAAATTTACAATAATTCATTCTGACAACTCAAAGGTAACAGAAATATATGGAGAATATGTCTTAATATCAGAAGGTATTTCAAACATTGTTATACTAGATGGGACTTTTTCAGAAACTATATATCATATTATATTTGTTGGTATGTTATATTTGCAATACAAAGTGCAACATTGTATAACAGCAGAGTTAATTACAGTAGGCCTAGGTATGCATTATTACTCTACTGATATCATAGTTTTATCTCATGTTCAATCTCCATTCTTACTACACTATACCAAACCACATGTATTAGTACTCATACCATCGGCATTATTACTTATTTTTAGCTCCAGAGTCTGTCTAATGATAAGCTATTTGTAATGTACAGTAAGAAAAAGGTAACATCAAAACTCACCTTGAGGTTGGGGCATATCATCTCGCACTGAAATACACATCAATAAATAATGTGCTATGTCGAAATATGGAAACATTTTAAGTTTTGTCACAACTGTGGCGACTTCCATGAAAGTTTGTGGATCCATCTTGAGTCTCTTGTCTGCCGAACAAAGCGAAAAAGATCACAGCAGACAGAAACGATGGAATATGAGCCGGCAAGTGATGAAGATGTATTGCCACGCAACACTGGCGCCGCTACTCAAGGGAAATAACTTTATTTATAGTCATTTGTAGTCTGACATGTCAATTCATATCAGCCCTTGATTGTGAAAAGTGCGAGATGAGACATAAGTGTTTAGAGGAAACTAAACCAATTTGTAAAGAACAACCCTAAGCATTGTCTATGCATAGTTTTTTTATGAGGGTTGATGATAAATCACCTCATGGGCTCTTAAATTTTTTTTTTTAGGAAATGACTTTTCTTATCATTTGCGCAGTAGATATCATCTAACAAATCTGATTAAGATACAAAGTCTGCAGGTGACTCCAGAGTAGGCCTACAAGAAATGCACAAAAAATGTCTACATAGTGCAAGAAATGATCGTCATTTAACTTACAAACTCTGATAGTTCTGGACAGACATGGATTTGAAGTGTCAGATTGTGACTGTGGTCTGTGAACACTATTACAGATAGCAAACCTGTCAAGGCAATAACTCAAAATCCGTTCATGCAATGATTTCCATTTTTGAACTTGACAGAGATATCATCAATATATACATGTATACCAAGTTTCATTAAGATCAGATAAAAACTGTAGCCTCTATTGTGGATACAACCCAAATTTGACGCGTTTTTACTAAGTCAAGGGCAATAACTCAAAAACCGTTCATGCGATAATTTCCATTTTCGAACTTGACCGAGATATCATCAATATATACATGTATACCAAGTTTCATTAAGATCGGATAAAAACTGTAGCTTCTATCGTGAATACAACCCAAATTTGACACGTTTTTACTAAGTCAAGGGCAATAACTCAAAATCCATTCATTCGATAATTTCAATTGTCGAACTTGACCGAGATATCATCAATATATACATGTATACCAAGTTTCATTAAGACCGGATAAAAACTATAGCCTCTATTGTGGATACAACCCAAATTTGACGCGTTTTTACTAAGTCAAGGGCAATAACTCAAAAACCGTTCATGCGAAAATTTCCATTTTCGAACTTGACCGAGATATCATCAATATATACATGTATACCAAGTTTCATTAAGATCGGATAAAAACTGTAGCCTCTATTGTGGATACAACCCAAATTTGACGTGTTTTTACTAAGTCAAGAGCAATAACTCAAAATCCATTCATTCAATAATTTCAATTTTCGAACTTTACCGAGATATCATCAATATATACATGTATACCAAGTTTCATTAAGATCGGATAAAAACTGTAGCCTCTATTGTGGATACAACCCAAATTTGACGCGTTTTTACTAAGTCAAGGGCATTAACTCAAAAACCGTTCATGCGAAAACTTCCATTTTCGAACTTGACCGAGATATCATCAATATATACATGTATACCAAGTTTCATTAAGATTGGATAAAAACTGTAGCCTTTATTGTGGATACAACCCAAATTTGACGCGTTTTTACTATGTCAAGTGCAATAACAAAAAAAACGGTCATGCGATAATTTCCATTTTCGAACTTGACCGAGATATCATCAATATATACATGTATACCAAATTTCATTAAGATCGGATAAAAACTGTATCCTCTATCGTGGATACAACAAATGTGGACGGACCGACGGACGGACGGACAGGGGCGACGGCAATATACGTCCACATTTCCATGTGGGCGTATAAAAAGAAAATTATACACAAGTATAAGTTACTTCCTTTTATTACGAACATGATACAGTATTTGAATTCTCAAGCTTAGTCAATAAGGATTTATGGATTATCATCAACCAGCTAAATATGAGTGCACTCATTCGCTGTGTGATTATCACCTGTTGACATTTCTTCTTCACTCATATAAGATTTTTTTTTAAATATTTGTAATATTTTGGAAGCTTTTATTGTAAAAGGAATGACATAATACAGTGATACATGGATTAATGATATACTTTTATTTTTTATTAAATATAATTATAACTTGATAACATTCACATCTTAAACTTGAACTAATGCAACAAGATTGACAAGTAATAAATATGTTGATTATTGGGTATAACTTTATTGCATTATCTTACTGCTTATGATACGCCTATTTCTATATGTCTTATAAACAGTAACAGAATCAGTAGTCTTCTATCATAATTTATTACCAGCTAGAGAATAAAGTAAAATGAAGTATAAAAATACTAATTAGTTTCTAATATTTGCTAAGTGTGGATTTCATTAAGTTTGAACCGGCTATCATGTTCTAGAATCAAATAATCAATATCAAAGTAATTATATTGAAATATCAATGTTTTATTCTCTCTTCAACTTAATATCAAAGGTGTTATACCATTAGATATTCTCATGGTAATAGATAGGCTATTGCCTGTTGATTATAAAATCATTCTGTGTTTTATCATATTCAGCTTTATCTTATTGTATTAAGCTAAACGAATTATGTTCTTTTTTTGATATGTATTTAATTTAGTAAGCCTTTGGCTTGATTTTTCACCCATGTTATTAAAAAATTATTATTATTGGTAATCACATAGACAAATAGTTGATTTTTTAAATTTATGAAAATAAAATTTAACTCATTCTGACATAAAATCCATGAAACTCATTCAAATAAAATGTTTTAAAATCTTCCAGTAATGTAGACAAAGCATGAGAAGATATTGGAACATTTACAACAAAATTATCAAATTAACTTAAATTAGCACCAGATATACTGTCAACTTTGATAAAGCTTTACTATTTTTCTTTATCATACATTTACAATAATTCATTCTGACAACTCAAAGGTAACAGAAATATATGGAGAATATGTCTTAATATCAGAAGGTATTTCAAACATTGTTATACTAGATGGGACTTTTTCAGAAACTATATATCATATTATATTTGTTGGTATGTTATATTTGCAATACAAAGTGCAACATTGTATAACAGCAGAGTTAATTACAGTAGGCCTAGGTATGCATTATTACACTACTGATATCATAGTTTTATCTCATGTTCAATCTCCATTCTTACTACACTATACCAAACCACATGTATTAGTACTCATACCATCGGCATTATTACTTATTTTTAGCTCCAGAGTCTGTCTAATGATAAGCTATTTGTAATGTACAGTAAGAAAAAGGTAACATCAAAACTCACCTTGAGGTTGGGGCATATCATCTCGCACTGAAATACACATCAATAAATAATGTGCTATGTCGAAATATGGAAACATTTTAAGTTTTGTCACAACTGTGGCGACTTCCATGAAAGTTTGTGGATCCATCTTGAGTCTCTTGTCTGCCGAACAAAGCGAAAAAGATCACAGCAGACAGAAACGATGGAATATGAGCCGGCAAGTGATGAAGATGTATTGCCACGCAACACTGGCGCCGCTATTCAAGGGAAATAACTTTATTTATAGTCATTTGTAGTCTGACATGTCAATTCATATCAGCCCTTGATTGTGAAAAGTGCGAGATGAGATATAAGTGTTTAGAGGAAACTAAACCAATTTGTAAAGAACAACCCTAAGCATTGTCTATGCATAGTTTTTTATGAGGGTTGATGATAAATCACCTCATGGGCTCTTAAATTTTTTTATAGGAAATGACTTATCTTATCATTTGCGCAGTAGATATTATCTAACAAATCTGATTAAGATACAAAGTCTGCAGGTGACTCCAGAAGTAGGCCTACAAGAAATGCACAGAAAATGTCTACATAGTGCAAGAAATGATCGTCATTTAACTTACAAACCCTGATAGTTCTGGACAGACATGGATTTGAAGTGTCAGATTGTGACTGTGGTCTGTGAACACTATTACAGATAGCAAACCTGTCACTCTTAAAATCTAAACTGTTGTTAGAAAATTGATAACAAACAACTTCAATAGTCAACTCTTTATTATTCATTACATAGTAATAATAGTAAAATAATATCTAGTATGAATGGATCCTCAAAATAGTACAGAGTGCACTCTTGGTGTAATTCTTAAAAAGAAGTTTAATGTAATTTAAATTGTATATTTCAGTTACACCATACTATTCACCTCTATCATTCAGCCACTCTTTCTCCTGGACAGTATTGACTAAATATATAGTCATAGACAATAGTCTGGGTGTAAGAGACTACTATACTATATGAATAAAAATGCATCTGAGAGCCATTAAAATCAAAACATATTCTATTACAAAACTCCACGGATTTCATAAATTTATTTCATTGACCAATGTGATAGTAACAACAATTCCAATCATCTTGTATTTTTAAAAACAAACTTGACCAAATATCATAAAATGGAAAAAGAAAACAATTAAAAGTAAAAATATAAAACACAAAACTGGTATTCATTTTAACCCAACAAAAAATTTCATCAGCTGAAAAGTTCAAACTGCAGTTAAGATGGTCAAACACAACATAATTGTTACCTTGCTTTTATTACACTGATACACATTACAAGTCCATAGAAATATATCATTCAAGGCCATGGTTTGCCATTTTTGAGGGGTAAATTTTAAATAAGTCATCTTCAGAAGTACTAGAAATGCCAGAAAATCACATTATTCATGCAAAAACACATGGAACTCAGAATTTTGTTCTATTTCTAATCACACCTTTAGTACATATTGCAGAATCTCTGGAATTGATGATCTATCATTTTAGCTTTATAATATGAATAATTGTAGACATACAGGGACTTGAGGGCTCATATTTCCACAATGATCTGAGTAATACTATAACTGCCATTACTGATAAGCTAGGCTGAAAATTCCCATTCTAAGACTGAGGTATGATTTGTCAAACAAATGGCACACCTGTCCCTTTAATATCCAACAAGCAATCACGATATATTTCTGATTCTCAGGTGTAAATCTCATTGTTTTTAAATCTCCTTTCATATGATATTACTGGTATCGAGAAATTAAATATTTTACTAATAAGATGTTTCAGTTTTTACCATAACATCAAACTGATAAAAGATAAATGCTGTTAATGCTGACAGAAAGTCGTCAATACACTTCTTTAAAATTTCCAATGGAATAAACTAGACCACAATATTCCACGCAAGACTTGTAAACCCATCTTTATTCCTGATAAAAGACCAATTACAACACTGTTATCTTTCCTATTATTTCTTTCATTATATTAAACTGGTCACCTTTCATCACAGATATTATTGTTCACAGTAAAACACTCATACATTCATCATATAAATATAAGTCTATGTATTCTTTATTCTAATCGTAATAACTCCACGTCAAATCGTAGTGTAGCTTTTGGTGGAATAGTAATACTAGTTAAGGAAAATCTACAAGATACCTTTGGATCAAAAATCAATTATCAGTGAAGCTTGTCCATCAGGAAACATTAGAAAAGGGGGCCACAAAACTTCCACACAGTTCTTGCACTATGTAAAATCATAAAAAATTTAAAGTAAGAGGTCAATAGGCCAGCCTCACAAAATAAAGGAATATCAAAAATATATATATATTTTTTCATACTCTTTTGGAACATTTTCATACCCCTCCTCCACTGTAAGCACAGTGAAAGTCAATAATAAAAAAAAAAACAATTATATAAATATAAATCTCCCAGGTTCCATCTGACCTGTTCAAACCTGACCACTTAACTGACATTAACAAATGGTTCTTAAATCAGCTGACATGCTGACATTGTCAAATGGTTATTGATTAAAAAGGATATACACCAGGGTGACCTCTATTACCATAAGCATAATCTGGTGAACATGTTAATCTGGCTCTCTGACCAACACTCATCTGACAAAAAAAAAAAAAAAAAACATTTAAATTACCAGTGACTGTTTGTGGCAGTGGGGATGAGCCAACCATAAACTGACAGACAAAAGCATTGGCACTGAGTCGGAAATATTTCTTTCTAGAAATATTTGCATCAAAGATGTATAATGGAGTTTATAATAGAGTTAATGATGAAAATTTTAAAAAACGTCAAAACTAAGTAACTAGGTTGTGTAGAAGATGATAATCAGCATTTTAATTAGTATGTGAAACAATTATAATCCGTTTTCGTCAAAATACATAATAATTGAACAATAAAATTTAGGAAAAGTAAAAATTCCGTTGCGTTATTTTAATCTGATAGAAAGTGAAATCCTACATACCTTAGCTATACCTTCTTCCCATCCTAAATAAAACACAAAAATCACAAGATTTATATGAAAATCATAAAACAAGATCCTATGTACTCATATTAAAGGGAATATTAAAAAAAATCTTTTAAACTTGGCAAATAGTAGAATATATTTATTAGTAGGTATACCTTCTGCCATAAAGAAACCTTATACAATATGGTAAATGCAAATAAACTTATCCATAAATATTTAAAAAACTATTGAAAAACACTTAAATTGGTGGAGTATTTTTCAATAAATACTAAGCTTTAGGAGTTTTCCAGATTTTAAAGGATTCTGTTAATTATGACACCAGGTAAATTTACTGATGAATATATGCTCTCTTTTTCTCAATTTCGAGACGTGAAATTTTATGTACATTCTTCGACGTAAAGTAGATGAAACATAATAATCTATTTGTCTACTGAAGACAGAGCAACCCATGAAGTTTTAAAAAATCAATAATACCTTTTATAACTTCTCCTTTTCCTAAATGAAATTTAAATGGTACTCCTCTTTCTCTTGACGAATCAAATACATCTCCATTGTCTAATGTTCCTAGTGTAAAAGAAAATAAACATGGATTACTGAAGAGAAGTTTTAATGTAATTAATAGTAAAAACCCAGCACAAAAAAATATCTGTCATAATCGTTTCAATATAACATTATATGAACAGAAATTGAATAAGGTCATTTTTCACTTTGAAATAAATATCAATCACCTTTATTATTCAGTAAATATTTACCTGTGTAATGCACAACCACAAGTTGACCTTTCTTCGGAAATGTCCTTCCTGAAATTAAAGAAATATCAGGGAGTTACATCATACATCATCAAATCAGTTAGAATGTCAGTGTCACACTGAACTTTCAAAATAAAATAACAATACAAGATCACTTAAGCTTATTCATTTTTTCTTATTCACATCATTCTCAGGCAGGGTAAGACTTGCTCTGTTAAAAAAAACAGGTGTTACGAAAACAGATCATATTATTACCATCTCCAGGACTTAGTTCTTCAATAGTTACTCCCATCTTAATACATTAACATCTAATTTTTTTAATTTTGCAGAAAATGATCCTTTTCTTTACTTGCAAGGAAAATACAGAGTTACCGCACCTTGCATATAGAATCTCACAAATTCACGTCATATTTATAGAACGAGATTAAAGTGCGCAAGCGCATTTCAGATTGCGCGAAGACCTCGACCTATGAAGACGTTGATTCTGATCTGTTTAGTCAGTTAGAAACAATAATCGCAGTTCTACTTGATTGAATCTAATAAGATATGTTTGATAAATAGGTTTCCATCTGTACATTACGCTGAAACGAAACTGTACACTTTGCATAAAATCAAACAAGTCACCACTTTCCTCAATATAAATATAATTCCATGCGGTGTCTAAAATAAAACGAAAGTAGATTGAATGCCATTCAAAGCCTAGTCAAAAATTGAAAATATTTCTTTACATTTATGGGTGGAGGGAGAAGTTGAAACCAAGAGCCTATTTCTATATGATCTCTTTATTTTCCTACAAGAAATGGGCGTAACAGTATGCTTAGTAAGGTGGCTATTCATCAACATTACTATCGGTATGACTCCATAAAGGCATAACCATGGCTAAAATACGTCACTTACAAACCATAAGTATGGGATGAACAATATTCAGGAAAATAAAGAGATCTATACTCTATATAGATTAATCTTCAAATGCTTGTATTCATTTCAGAGATAAAAAGAAATTTCAAATTAGGAAGAGTGATAGCCAGTGGAGGTGAGCTGAAATCAGTTTAGGGTTGACACCTCTCAACATCTATATTGTTTGAGGGTGAGCTGAAATCAGGGGTCATTTCTTGTTGTCATGTCACAAAAATTACAGATTACATAATTGTTTTCTTCCTGAAGAATTTGAAAAAATAACTTCTACATCAGGGATTTTATCAATATCTTTAATTTTACTTTTACTATTGTTTTGGGGTAAACAGGAGGATTTGAATACATCTTTATTAATTAACTGGACACAATTTTATGTAAAACAATTAATTTGTTAAAAAACTTGCGATGTTTCATTGCTTGATAAAGACAAGAGTTGAAATGTCGCAAGTTTATTTAATAAAGTAATTGTCATCCATTGATTGTGCCACTTAAGGAAGTAATAACGAGAAAAGGCCCTAATAATACATAGAGCTGACTGCATTCAAGTCTCAGAGATGGTGCTAAAGCTTGATTTTATGAGAACAATATTTTAGTCACCAGTGTCTTGAATCCTCCCTGAAAATCACAATCTATAAACAGTTTGTCTATTCAAATAAAACTGCATCATCTAATTTTTTCTAATAATTAACTAATAATTCTTTTAATGTACTTGCAGGTGTTGAGAGGAAGTATGGAAATAATGGGCTATGTTAGACATTTATAAATGAAAAACCTACAGGAAAAGATTGTTTTCCAGATATATGAACCGTTTCAACCAAAATTTATTTGAGAATTAAAGAGCTTTTGAATTTTTTGTGTTTATTAAACTGCTGAAGTAATTAGTGGCTTAAAAATATTCAGCAGTTCCCTTTCTGTAGTCTGAAATCCAGAACTGCTACAATATAAAATGAAAGTTAACTACTGATTCTGTGTTGCAAAGCATAAGCCCTCACCATTGCCATTAACATAAAGTTATGATGTAATGCATATAATATTAAGCATGCTTATCAATTATCATAGATCACAAATAATTTTCAAACAACAACTGTAGCATATGTATTCTTAGTTTCTTCAAATATTCAATTAAACCAAATTTGATTAACATCAAGGTCAGTCACTCTGCCATCAGATTAAAAGTCAGTCAGTGCAAACTTTTTGTAAAATTGCCAGGCAAGGAAATACACTCTCACTGGCTGCTTTGATTTTGAAAAATATATTTTGCATTGCCATATGCGTGTGATGTTCAGCAAACAGTTGTAAAACCTTCAAAGAACACCCTTCTCCAGCATTTCAAATTAAACGTTGAAAAACGCTCAAGGGAATGGCATGTTCATGTTCTGTAGATCCCAGCCACCAAGTGTCCCTTTATATTATTCTTGATGACTCTAAGGGGCAATATGCACAATTTTTCAATGCTCCTTTACAATTGCATCAATTATGGCAATATATTTACATTTCTACTATCACTCCCTTCAATGAACTAGTTAAACAAACTGGCGTTTATTTTCAAATAACTGTAGTTTGTCACGTGATACTATGATGTGATTGACGTTGTCAAGGCACCACATAATGACAAGACTGTTGATTTGTAGAACTATATTGTTAGGGGCGGTGCTCTTGATTGACAGATATCGGTGTCTTGAAAAAGCAACAACGGTTTTGGGTATTTTTTCCAATAAAAAAATAGACAATTTATCTTTTCACGTGATAAACCAGTGTTTATTTCCCCATAACGTTAACAAGATCCACATTCATTCCTTAAATAGCTGCTGGGTTTAGATTAATAAACTACAAACATAGACAACATTGCCATTTATTAAAAAATCCATGAGACTCTAATGCAAACATACAAATCTTTCAATCACATTTTAATAAATATAGTGTTAGTTGTTCATTTCACTTTAAATAAGATTTTGTTTCGTGGATTATTTCTCTCATTTTCTGGTTCAAATAAACATTTTAAACAGGTTTTGAATATGCTCTATTATTATTTGAATTTGTTGAAATGGTAAGAACAGCTTTCATGTCTAAAATGAGAGAAGTGACCTATTACAGTTCAAAGTTCCTTTTAAGCACATCTGTTTAATTTCAATATACATCTATCATCTCTTCTTCCACAAATATTTATACTCATTAACATCAAAATCCTCTTCCTCTTCTTCTTCAATTATAATCTTCTTCTTGGGTTTTCTATCCCGTAATCTAGCTTCCTTTTCCTCTTCTGTTAAATCCTCATAGACTACTGCTAACTGAAAACATTTGAAAGGGATAATAGGTCTTTTATCAGTAAATATACCTGCTGCCAAAAATAACATACAAAACTGAATAAATTTAAAAAAGGCTAGTAATTATCCAAAAATGTGCATTTAATCACTGAAAAACGCTTAATAAATGGATTAAGCGTTTTTCAAAAATGACTTTTGAGGTTTCAAGATTCTATTGATTCTGTTACTTTATGACAACAGGTAAGTTCCCTGATGAATACATACTCATATTAACCATTCTTGAAAACTGAAATTCATGCAAAAATGCAGAATAACTTGAAATAATTCCAAGCATTCATAATAACAAGAATTGTCTCTTCATTGAAAGCAAACATATCAATGTGCACTATGGCAAGTGTCTCCTGCAAGAAGAGGTCTGTAACTACAGCGGGAAAGGCACTGCCAAAACTGTTAATCTGCCTGGAGCTTCCATATCATTTGATGGCAGTCATCTGAAATATAACTAAAAACATTTAACTGAATTCACTTCAGGCCAACAGTACAGGAAACATATTTGAGTTTATGATATATTCATTTACTTTGATTATTTGTCTTGGTACTGGGTATCTAATATTTATTGAAGCACCATTCGGTAGAACTAATACAGTAGGATACACTCTAGTATAAAACCCTCTATTCAGCCGACATATTGACGTTCTGTTAGAATTATACCTCACTGGTACAGAAACAATTTTCTGTCGATAAACATGAAAAAGTGTGTTTTTCAATCTGAAATATATGAATGTTATAAACATACTATCAAAAAAATGGATCATCATGTCAATTACATAAAAACACTATTATTAAGGATATACTAATCATTCCTGAAATTTTTGAAACGTTTCAATTCACATACAGCACTACTACAGGAATCTTAATAAGCACAAAATGTAATAACGATAGAAAACGTCCTTGCTAGCTTAATGGTAGAAAACAGAACAACAATAGTAAATATAGTAAAAAAGTTAACATCCATAACTCTATATTAGTTATATATGAAGAATAATAAGGTCAAATGTTACCAAATTTCTTCAGCAAGGTCTATATTATAAAACAACACTTATCATTTGATTTAGGATAAATGGCGTTTGGAGTAGGAAAAATAATCTTAGACAGATTTAAAATCCATGTATTTCTTATGCACCAAATCTCACCAACATTAGTTACTATCCATGGTTGAGAGTTATCCTCAACCTCAAAAAATAATATTTCTAACCTTGCCAAACTCGTGGCCATTTTGCATGTTTATGTTTTTTCTGGTCACGTGATTACACGGGTCATGTGATCTTAAAATGGCGAACGTTAGAATAAGTCACGAGAAAGTTTGAATAACATAAAAAGCGAATTTAGAAACTATTATGAAAAGACGATGAATTTGTTGAGTTTCTGTGTGTTATTTTTAACAGGTATGTACTTGTGATCAAGTGTAGATTTAATTTGTAGGCCTACATGTTTTTATTTGCTATTCTTTTCAGTGGCCTATAGATAATTACCATTACGACAAATTGGTTGTCATTACATTAATGACATTATTGATATTATGTCAGTGACTTTAAGTGTCATTCTCATTGTTCCATTACATAGTTTACAAAACACAATTCAATAAAACATGAGCCGAAGAAAACTTTCTTTTTCAATACCTGTAGATCAACATTTTTTTCATCACGTCTGTTGTCAGTGAAATATAATAACCAAAATTCAGAAATATTAGATATGTTTTCTTCAGATAATTAGATATAAAGTATAATCAAATTACTGTTAAACTGATATTTGCTCTTGGATTGTTTTTCTATACTTTTGTTTTTTTATAATTGTGTTATTTTCTTGATTTTTAAATTTGAATCAATGACTTAAATCTATGATTGTCAAGCTAGAAAGATTTTTCCTTTTCATTACCTTTGAATAAGATTCTTAATATTCTAACCATTTATTGTGGTTGGTTTCAAAGTCTGATTTCTTTGAATAAGTCATCTTCGCTTCAAATTAGTCGACCATGCTGTAAATAGGTATGGATAATCCAGGAAAGATCAATCAGATCCTATTATTATCTTACCATTATTACTGGTAATACAAATAGTCCACAGAAATATAAGAAGCTTTAAAATACATTTTATTAATTTTTTAAAATCACTGCAATGTATAAGAAAATTTTACTCTAAGGGTTTCATTTTCTGTAAGAACAGGGTTTTCAACATGGGAGTATATTTGAAGTTTTTTTGGGATACCATAAAAAGATGTTTTGTAGTTTAGCAGTAATTTGTGAACAATTAAAATAGTAGTACTGGTAGGCCTAGATTATACTGTAAGGCTAGAAATTAATGCGTCAACAAATTAATGCGACATGGGGTATAGAGACTAAAATGCGAGTATAAATTAATGCGATCTGCGATAGGTGTCGCATTTTTTAAAATCATCAAAATTCTAAAGTGATTATTGAATGAAGACTTGAACAATGATCAAGATTTTATCTCTAAATAGTCAAGTGTGAAAATCTTTTGTTTTTTTTGTAACGTGATTGATTATTAATCAGCTTCAACTTTAGAGATAATTACCTAATTACTTAATCCCGTCCGGTCTCAATTCAAATACTTGTCACTAATGTTGGTCAAATTGAACTCCATAAAATTCACTTGGGAATATGTATTTAAAAATGCGGATACAAATTAATGCGATCGTGGATAGGTTGCAGTTAACGCATTAATTTCTATCTCGCAATAATTTGTAGCCTTACAGTAATCGTTATCTTCAGTTAGGCCATATTCTTAGAATTGTTAAAGTCTAAAGGGAAAATCTTAGTTAAAATCAAGGAAGAGTAAGACTATTTGATTAAATCAAGGGTCAGGAAAGGAGTATTTGAAAGGAATAGTTGATAACCCTTGCGTTTTAGATTGTTGTTTTCCTCAAAAATGATTAAATTTACACGGTATAAAAATACATGCTTGGTAACTTTTTCTTCAAAAATTAATCAAAAATTTGATAATGATGTCCATTTTTTGTTCTAAATCCTGAAAAATAGAAATTCATGCCTTAAGCAACTTAGTAAAATTACCTGATTTAGATGTTAAGGAAACTATGGAAATGAAAATTAAATTGGTGTGGCCTTGACCTTACCTGTCGGTGAGAATTGTGATATATTAATAAGTTAATAATTCACACCTGTCACATCTTACAGCTCAATTTTATTATTTACCTCTCTAATAATCTATTATAATAGTATATATTGTTTATTACAGCTGGGTACAGCTATGGTCTTAATATTCAATTTTCTACCTCTTCTATAGAGATTGAGCTAAATGAGGATCAAACACACTTTATTATACCCAGGTAAGATATGACAGCATGTTAACTGCTCTACTGCTGTTCTCACAGTTAATTAAATACATGTTCTCACACAACTATGAATTTTGAACATGATAAAGTTCCACATATGAATTTTATTCCTGAATCCTTGACAAGATTCACATGTTTTGGTTATGTCTCCAATTGTTTCTGGGAGTCTAAAAAGAGAAATTATATATTGGTTTTGAAAGGTTTCACAAGCTCTTATTCGTATTTTGTTTTCAAATTACTTGTGAAACTGTCTTAAACATGATATGTGTGTGAAACTGGCTTGAACATGATATGTGTGTGAAACTTTCTAAACATGTTATGTGTGTGAAACTGTCTTAAACATGGTATGTATGAAACTGTCTTAAACATGGTATGTGTGTGAAACTGTCTTAAACATGATATGTGTGTGAAACTGTCTTAAACATGATATGTGTGTGAAACTTTCTAAACATGATATGTGTGTGAAACTGTCTTGAACATGATATGTGTGTGAAACTGTCTTAAACATGATATGTGTGTGAAACTGTCTTGAACATGATATGTGTGTGAAACTGTCTTGAACATGATATGTGTGTGAAACTGTCTTAAACATGGTATGTGTGTGAAACTGTCTTAAACATGGTATGTGTGTGAAACTGTCTTAAATTACATGATATGTGTGTGAAACTGTCTTGAACATGATATGTGTGTGAAACTGTCTTAAACATGGTATGTGTGTGAAACTGTCTTAAACATGGTATGTGTGTGAAACTGTCTTAAACTACATGATATGTGTGTGAAACTGTCTTAAACATGATATGTGTGTGAAACTGTCTTTGACATGATATGTGTGTGAAACTGTCTTCAACTTGATATGTGTGTGAAACTGTCTTCAACATGATATGTGTGTGAAACTGTCTTCAACATGATATGTTTGTGAAACTGTCTTCAACATAATATGTGTGTGAAACTGTCTTCAGCATGATATGTGTGAAACTGTCTTCAGCATGACATGTGTGTGAAACTTGTTAATATTTGCCAGCGATACATCATAAAACTAGAAAAGCAGTGGTCATGGCATTCCTCGTGTAGTTATGTATCTTCAAACACTGACATACTAAAGATGTATGAATTGAAAATGATTGATTTTTTATTTGTTATTCAATAAGGAAATAATAAAAATAAGAACACTTAGAGTATAGGTGATTGATATAACTAGCGACCTTGTTCAAAAGATCAATATTGAAAACTTTCATTTTGAAACAGATGTTCTGAAGATGAAGTTTATAATAGTTATGTGAGACATGTGTCAACTACAGAGCTATTGCCTATAATGATAGATAGAATATATAAATACATAGCAATATTAGCTGTTTTCTATATTTAAATATTTTTAAGTTAAGATATTTGTTTTTTTATAATTTAAGTGGTATATTACATGAAAATGCGACAGTGAATTTTACCTATGATATTGATGATAAGATAGAATTTAGTCAGTCGACAAAATTAATAGAATCTATACCAGCCCTGGAAATACCAGCTAATAGTACACAGAAGATCCCATTTTTAATAAAATCACGTAATCCAGGTCACTTGACTCTTGGTCTGAATTCCACATCAACAGACATAGATGAGTGAGTATTGTCTATTTTCTGAATGTGTTTTTTTGAACTTAATAAGTAAACTTTTGATGAATCCTGAATAATGCAAGAATGATTTGATTTACTGAGTTCTAACTTGTTTGCTGTTATTATCATACGAGAAAGATACTCAGCTCTGGGAACATTGGCCCAGGTGTCAAGTTAGCCATAGAGTTCATTATGTTATGAAATCAAGAAAATCAGGTACTATAATACGGTAAATCTTGAAACTGAAGACTAGGCTATGCTAAACAGTGTTAAACATTAAGACCCTAGGACATCCTTGTGCTAAGATCAATTAAGAATACGGGGCCTGTTTAGAACACTGCTTATTAGTGAGGGAGCACGGAACATCTTCTAGACCTGGAGTTATTGTCCATTTTGATATAGGGTGAGCAGGAAAATAATATATCAGTTTTATCGTTAGATGTTAATTATTCTAGAGAATTAACAATTGTTGAGATTTTAAAGTCATGTTGAATATAAAAGTGAATTTTGTTTTATTTCAGTTTAACAAACGTATTCGTCAGAATAGATGTATACCATGCAACAATGTTAGTTACTATTAATGCCGTCATTGGATGGCTGTACTTCGTAGCATGGACTGTATCTTTCTATCCTCAAGTATTTTCTAATTATTTTAGAAAAAGGTAAGTGCCAATCATTTTAAACAAGTGATTATTGTTTTCTCAGTAGTGATGCTTAACAACAAGCGAAACACTAAAATCATATTTATCATGAAATATACTGTCTTATTAAAATATTGACCTAACTTTCGTTCGTATTTTATAAGTTTTGTTTCATATGTTTTATTAGCTTTTGGCTGTTTATGTAATCACTACAGTTAGGTCTAACACTGCCCTTTATTACAGACTGTTTGAACGACAAAAATTAGGTCTATATTTTAATTATACTGATGAAATATATATAAATCTACCATTTGCTTTAAAAAAAAGGAGTCACAGTAGACATTATCTTGCTTGCTTCATTTCAAAAAGAAGAGCAATACCTTACTTTAGGTCATAAGACAGAAATTAATCGACATTTAGAGGTAGAGATCACATACTCAGATAAATAATGGAACACAATTTATGTACACTTCTCCCGGATTTTATTGTACACAACGTTTTAAAACTGTACATTAATAAAATTATGTTCTGTTATTAAATACAAGAGAGTATTTTCCAGCTTGTAGAAACTCCAGATATCACAATTGTCTAGGTTATATTCTAGATCTGTGCCTTCTGTTATACTGATCAGCTAACAGAAGAATCTATATTAGGCTATTTTACGCCTTATTTTTTTGTGTTAAAATGGGATGTTATTAGATATTTTGATGCCTTTTATTTATATTTTTATGCTTTTCTGCTTAAATTTCAGTGTTGTTGGTTTAAATTTTGACTTTTTAGCATATAATATAACGGGGTTTCTAGCCTATTGTTTGTTTAATATAGGCATGTATTGGATAGATGATGTAAAGGTTAGTTAAACCATAGAAATCTCTTTCTTTCAGTGTAGTTGGTTTGAACTTTGATTATATAACTTACAATCTATTAGGATTTTTTGCCTATGGTTTTTTTAATGTTGGATTGTATTGGATTGATAGCATAAAGGTATTTCTTGTGTCTTACAAGCTGTTATGCGCTTAAGTCGATGTGTGCTCAAAGAGCTGTTACTCGCTTGTTCCAGCTTATTTAAACAATATAAATTTTACCCTTGTCCAGAATGCAAACCTAAATTCTTCATCTTTTTTTTAGCCAATAAGCTAAAACTCTTGTTGTTTTGTGTGTTGTGTTTTAAATATTGCTTTATAGGAAGTTTCCTTGCCTTTTGTCTATTATAATATAAGTTTTTTTTTTGGCTCTATTTAACCAATATTTGATATTTATATTTCTCTTGACTTATTTATCTCAAGACCTAAAACAAGATATATAATGATCCTAAATTCCTGCAAGAGTGAAACATATTATTATTTTAAATAATCCTTCAATGGCAAACAGTATTAGAAGCGCAGATATAGATGAATAAAAATAATCATTATAGAATAATACTTCTAGAATTTTTTTTAATTATTTTCAATATAATAAATAACAAAATTAATAAATATTCAAGAAGTATCCATCCATAATAAAAAATTTATTTAACTATTAATATTATTATGTTATTCATATATATTTTAAAATTATCCCACTGACTTCTCTCTTGATTCCATCTACTGAATTATTGTATGAGATTATATTTGATTTCAGAATGAATATAAAAGACAACATCCCCGTGGTATTAACCCAGTACAGTTAAATGATGTTATATTTACTATACATGCTGTGTTTATTACCCTGTTTACTATATTTCAATGTCTTATATATGAGGTGAGTAGTTAATAATGGTTCTGGGTATTGCCAATCTTTGTCATATATTGGGTGTGGTCAAATCATGTGTTAGTTAGAGGGGGGGGGGGGGAAACTACTATCTCGTAGTTCCATGAAAGCATGGGCCTAGGAATCAGACCTAATTTTTATTTCCTCGCACCGATCGGGATTCGAACCCACGGCACCTTGTTGCCTAGCAGACGACAGTCCAACTCGCTAACCACTGAGCCATTCACCACTCTAAAAAAGTGGTTTCAGAACTCAATTTTAACGAGAAGTACTGTTGCCTACACGATTCAAATGAATGTTCTCTTACACCCGCTCAGGGAGACAGCCATATATCCTGGCACTGGCAGATTTAGATAGAGGAGGGGAAACTACTATCTCGTAGTTCAGGGAAAGCACGGGCCTAGGAATCAGACCTAATTTTTATTTCCTCGCACCGATCGGGATTCGAACCCACGGCACCTAGTCGCCTAGCAGACGACAGTGTTAGTGTTACTCATAGTAATCCAAAATATATCAGGGCTGCAAAATAATATTTATATTTTCAGAGAGGAAGCCAGAAGATATCAAAATTCTGTAAAATATTAGTGGGTATAGCTATATTATTCTCTGTGGTTACGTTGGGAGTAGCAGCTGGTGGTGTTATAACTTGGTTAACCTATCTCTATTATTTCTCTTATATCAAACTTGGTGTTACTCTGATTAAATATGTTCCTCAGGTAAAACACAAAATAGCTTGAATATCTTATGCCTTGTTCATTTATACAATTAATTACCCTTCCAGTCAAAGGCCTATTCAAAGACAATGTAAACTGGCTAAGGTTGCAAATTAAGGCCTATTCATATTACAATAGGAACTTATTGGGTATGAAATTCGCTCAGTTAAAATAATAACTCCTATGTAGAGCACTGGCCAGGGTCACAAATTAAGGCCTATTCATATTAAAATAGGAACTTATTGGGTATGAAATTCGCGCAGTTAAAAAAATAACTCCTATGTAGAGCACTGGCCAGGGTCACAAATTAAGGCCTATTCATATTAAAATAGGAACTTATTGGGTATGAAATTCGCGCAGTTAAAAAAATAACTCCTCAAATTAAAAATAATGAAAAAATAAAGAGTTAACATAGTTATTATGAAGTTTTGAACACAGAAATTTTACCAGTAATCAACAGAAACATAATCCGTATTAAATCTTCTTGTAATCAGTTCTAAATTTCTAAAAGGGAACATGAGTGTTAGATAAATAGATGATATTAATCCGAGAATACTGATAGATCAATAGATGTATATTGTTATATTACAGGCCTATATGAACTACCGTAGAAAGAGTACTGATGGTTGGAGTATAGGTAATGTTTTATTAGATTGTACAGGAGGTAGCCTTAGTGTATTACAGATGTTATTGTTAGCATACAACAGTGGTAAGTTCAACTATAGATTTCAATATTACATACTTACTATTGACTCTCGACCAATTTATATATCACTTACTATAAGGGAGATAAGCTATTATTTTAAAACATAATGTCCTGCTAGTATGGTAACGTCCATCTTCACATTATCAGATTTTTACTAACAATTGTACTTATGCAATAACTGTACTAACAACTTGTATGAGACCTAAATGTCTTTATAGACAATGCCATAATGTTAACAGCCAAGCTGTCAAGGGCTCTGATTGGCTTTATTTGCTAATGTACCATCCAAATAAATTGCTTCATTCTGTGATATAAAAAAATTATATGAATGGAGATTTACATCCCACTCTTCTGCACCTGATAGGCTAATGAAGATAGAACAGCAATCTCCAAATGAAGAGAGATCTTTACCATGCCCAGCCTCTAGCACAAGAAGGCCTTGGTTTATTGTCCAATCCGAACATCTAGACACTTTTTCCATGTCAACCTCTCAGACCTGTATCACTGACGGGGGAAAGTGGGATGAAAATTCTTAAATTCATCTCAACCTTTGCTGGGATTGAAACCTGGACCCTCAGGTTATGAGGCATCCAACTCACTGAGCTACCACTACCCTCTTGAACAAAATGTCCTCATTGCACAATAGTCAATTTCTTTTGTCTGAAAAGGAGCAAGCAAAAATCCAAAAATTAAAATTAAAATTTAAAATTCAATCAGATTCTCAACTTACATTTATTTTTAATAAAATTAATATTTTTAATTTTTATTTCAGACGACTGGGATTCAATATTTGGTGACCCTACAAAGTTTGGTTTGGGTTTTTTCTCCATATTGTTTGATGTGTTATTTATGGTTCAGCATTATATATTGTATCGTGGGAACTCTCCTTATCAAGAGGTGGAAATAATTGTTAATAAAGACGAATTTTCAAATCCTAAATTGAAGTAATCTTGAGGTGTAACAACAATTTAAATTGGCCTTTTTTATAGGTGTTAGATGTGACTAAGAATTTCTGACAAGTTTTCTTGAAAAAAAACATATCTGTGATAAAACATCTTGTGCTATGTCCACTATACTAACATTGTGACAAGTGGTTTTTGCAAACACCAGGCATGCTCACTCATTTAAGACATTGTGCTCTGTCTGTGTATTCAGGTTGACATGCAACGAATTAGATTGTCACATAATTAAAGGGATACTTTGTCTTAGCATGAACATAAAATTTAGCTCTCAAGAATGGTCAATATGAGTATATATTCATTAGTGAACTTACCTGATGTCATAAAGTAACAGAATCCCATAAAATCTGGAAAACTCACAAACTAAGTCATGAAAGATACTTAATCAATAAAATAAGCGTTTTTCAATAATCAAATGCATCTTTATGGAAAATTACTTAGTTTTTTGATATTTATTATTTATTTATATTATTTATGGCAGCAGGTATATTTACTGATAAATAGAGCTCTTCATTCTTAGACCTATTATCCCTTCAAGGGTTGACCTTATGGTTCCTCTTCATTGCATGTACTTCAGTTGTAGAACTCGATCTCTGATCAAAATAATATGTAGATTCTTTCAATATATTTGCTAAAACTCTTCCTAACATTTGCAATGTTAGAAGAAAATAATCAGGCTCAACAGAAAAGAAAAAACATCATTCGTACTGATATCAATATCACACGATTTTTTTTTTTCATCTTTATTGTTTATCTTAATATATTTTGAATCCTTACCCTAAATTATTGCTATTATCATCAATATCCCTTTGTCAATGTTGCGTTAATTTATACTCTTATTCATATATTTATTTTAACTCTTTATTTATATAGATATTTGCAGCATCTGGTAAAATCACATACTTGTCCAAATATGTAATAACATTAAAAAAATTATGTAAATCTAGAAAGAAACTTTTTTCAATTTGTACATCAAGATTGTGCACCCAATTTCATGGTTCTAAGTAACATTAGTTTGCATTTGAGTCCAATGCTCACTGATGTTTTAATAAATGAATATAAGAAGTTAAATGTGTAGCATGATGCTTATTTCCTCTCACAACAGCATAACCCTTGCTTTAAAAACTTAGCTCAGATTTCTTACTATCTCAATCTATCCTATCTTCTATTACAGAGGAAAGTGGAATATATTCTCCCAGTGGAATTGGAATAATGATGCCTGTTTACTCTATATCTTAATCAAACTAATTTTGGCCCAAAAAAAATAAGATGCAAAGTAAAGTCTATTTGAATAAATTGTTTTAAAATAAATATGAAATGACTTTTTCTGCAATATGTACATTGTATGTCTTTGTAGATACTTGATACTTTACCATCATTTGTTATAAATACCTTTGCCTTCATATGTTTTGAGTTTGTATTGAAAGGGTTGCTAAAAGTCCATTTGAAGTGGAGCACTTTGTTTACGGTAATCAGACTTACTGTTTCTGCTCTCTCCTTCCTCATTCCAGTTTTGCTTTGATTTTATGCCTCTATTGCTGCATGGTATCCTGAGAACTTCCAGTCGCATGTGAAAACTACTTGCATCAATTTCAAACCAATTAGACACCCCAAACTATCTCGATTCAATCTGTTAAGTCATGGCTCTCTGCTCCAGGAAGTGGAGACAGGGAGAAAAAATGAAAAGTGCCGTTAACAAGTACAAAAACAAAATTTTAAGCAGATTATTTTGATTTAAAAACTTTCAAGTGAAGGCCTAGCCCCAAATATCTTGTATGGATGCACAAAATTTCGAGAAATTGGCTTGGTCCAATGGCCAATTTCTATGGACAAACATTACACAAACCTGAAATCCTGAAACCTGAAATAAGTTAATATAGTTATTCTAATTAGGATCTTGCATCTTACAAGAATCAAATGTTTGATTTCATAAGACTTAGAATGCTAGTCTTGTGGCTAATTGATATTTGACTGTAGTCTAATAAAAAATTATGTCCCTTTGAAAGAGCTCTTTTAAAAAAATGTAAATAAAGACTTCATAAGTAAATAAAAATAAGTTGACAGTTCGTTTTACCATACAAACTATACTCTTTTAATTCAAACGTTTTCTAAAATATGCATTAGTAAACACGATACAAAAAGGGACTTTGTCGGAAATACTTTGCATCAGAGTTGTGTTTTTTTTTGGAGGCATATTTATATTTATATTCTTATTTCTCTGCTAGCACTTGCTGTAGTATTGACTAAAACCATTATCATCCAGAAACCGAACCTGCTCCACGTATCTTATTTCATCAACAACAAAAGACTCTTATTTGGTTTTTAGAGTCTGGAAAGCTTAACTTTGATTTTAATCTGAAATTTTGCTAAAAACAACCTTCTGAAATCTGAAAATGACATCTCCGTCGGAATACCTGAGCAGTGTGTGGCAGCAATATGTTCCACAAGGTCATGAAAAAGCTTTGAAACAAGCTGTGTATACAACAGCTTCCAATTTCTTGATTCTGGTTGTAATTGCTGCTGTGGTTTCCGTGTATTTCATACTGGAAGCTTTCCTGAGACCTTTATTATGGGCATTATTGTGTGGGACATTTCTGTATCCCTTAAAGCGATCACTGACGAATTGTATTGTACGATGGATGAAGGGATTAAAGAAATCGGGAACTCCAATTGCAGTCGGTGTGACCATCTTGCCACTCACAGTTCTCAATAATTTTTCGAATAAGCTGGGTGAATTTATAAACACAAACTTTAAAACCATTTTTAGTGTTGCTATTGGACTTCCTTCAATATACTTGGTGTACCATTTTGGTCCATTACAGAAGATACTATCTATTGCTATGTTTGTGTTTTGGTTTTTATATGAACTGTTGGATTATTTTAGCTCTCTATGGATCTGGACAATATTTATAGCTTATATTTTAGTTCTGATATTTTTCTGGACTCCAGAATCTCACCAGACTCTATCCTATTTATCTATTCCAGTTTGGGTAATATTTACACTCCATATTGCCACTATAGCTGGATCGCTTAGGGTCCCCTTACTCATAGCAATAATTGCTGTCATGGTAATTGGATTCATCACTGAGGTTCGTGGAGAAAGAAATCAAACTACAGAAGAAGCTGAATCTAAGGTTACCAACACCCAATCTGAAGTAAAAACAGAAGTCTATAAAAAGCCTGAAGTGAACACAGAATGGACATTTAAAAGATTGACTGAAACCACAAAAGATCCAAGTGATTTGGAGACCAAATCTTTACCTGCACTAGAAAAATCTAAACCTAGTTCTTTAACACTTAAAAAGACAAAATCTGAAACGTCTGGTAGTTCTTTAACAAACCAGTGTTTTATTGCTGTGTTTTGGGGACATATCCTTGTTCGGTTGTGGATGCACCTTTGGGTCATTTTGTTATTTTTTGTATTGCCATTAGTGATAATGCTCTTTAAGAAGCTTGGTGCCGCTGTCAGTAGTGAAGGTATGATGGGAGAGAAGATAGAAGAACTGAAAACCAAGGCTAATGAATGGTTTCGTTCTCGAAAGGATGTTCTGATTCCAAGATCTGTAAGAGGATTAATAAAGTTGGTTCTGAAAGGAGATGGCAAAATTATTTCAGTTTTAGAGAATGGAATGGATAAGATGACAAGTATCTTGTTGATATTGGCCCTAGTTATTGGGACTATTATGTTTACGGTACTAGGAGTTATACAGATCCATCAAGAAAGTGTGCTGATGGTTTCAATGACCAGTACATTACTGAACGATACTCTACATCCTGAGGTGAGTCAGTGGCTACCAGATCAGAAAGATATGTCTGATGCAATGGATTCAATGGTGGGTAATGCTTACATATATGGAAGAGATTGGATTGTTTTAAAGGTTCGAGAGTTGGTGGTTGATGGTCAAGTCAACAGCACACACATTGAGCAGCAAGTATTAGAAGTGTGGGACACAATATTTAATGCATTGCGTTCTCAGAGCACTGTTACTGTTACTAAACACAAAAGTGATTTAAGCTTACCTAATATGTCCAACATTACTGCCTTGTGGGAATATGCTTCAAAAGGAAATGGTTTATTTGATGTGTCTAGTGCTGTAGCTTTTGTTCAAGAAAATATAGGTATCTTTATGTCCGTATTGGACTCTGTGTGGAGTGTGATAAAAGGCAATATGAACTTAATTACTCAGATTCTTTCAGCTATCATATCAATGATCCTTGGTGGTGGAACAGCCATTTTGAATTTTGTTCTAGCTGCGGTTATCTTTTTAACTACACTATTCTATTTATTGGCGTCTAGTGGTAAAACATATAAACCTGTGGAATGGTTTACCAGTGTCAGCATGAGTTCAGGAAACAGTCCCGGAAGTGGTTCAGGGTTTGGGCAAGCAGTAGAAGAAGCAATCAGTTCTGTTTTTATGGCATCTGTAAAAATGTCAGCTTTTTATGGATTTTTTACCTGGTTAACTCATGTTGTTTTTGATGTGGATATTGTTTTTATACCATCAGTTATGGCTGCTGTCTTTGGGGCTGTACCATTTGTTGGCACATATTGGGCTGCATTCCCAGGGGCTTTGGAACTGTGGGTGCTAAAAGGGGAAGGAATAATGGCAATAATGTTAATAGTTGTTCATATGCTACCAGCCTATATTGTTGATACTGCAATTTACAGTGAAATTAAAGGGGGGCACCCATTTATGACAGGTTTAGCCATAGCTGGTGGTATGTATTGCCTAGGATTGGAAGGGGCATTTATTGGTCCTATTTTACTGTGTTGTTTAATTGTTGTTGTTAACATGTATGGTAATATTTTACATCCTGAAACTTCACCATCTATTTATAATAAGAAAGCCTCCACTTTCAGTATGTAATTATCATGATATAATTACAAGTTAATAGATAGAGTGATTTAGTGGATAAAAGTTAACCTTTTGGTTTTTTTTTTTGCAATTTCCAATTGTCAATGGATCTTTAACTTGCACATACTGTAGCTCACTAGGCCTTGACTTATTGCCCCATCAGAAAGACAAGACATTTTTTCTATGACAGCCCCTCTGACCTGCATCACTGACAGGGAAAGTTCATTGGACCATGGACTCTCGAGTCAGCCTCTAACTCACTGAGCCACTGTGGCTCCCTGTGTCATTTAAGGGGAAACTGCTTAGCTCATCGAAGTAGCCAGCCCTTTTCATCAGACTTGTTTGTTCGGAGGGGCATATACTATATCTGGGGTTGGTCTTCAGGGGGGACAATCAATTTCAGAGGGAGGGAGCATTCCGGTGTCTAAGCAATATGCCAGAATACTCTAACACTACAAAATACTGAACCTTGTGTGCATTAGGAATTGAATGATATGCATAATTTTGTATGATATTTAGCATAATTTAATTGTCATATTGATTATTAGATATGGTTGATAGTTGGTTGTTTTAGTAATTATAGATGTAGAATTATGTAGTTAAATATAATGGTCTATAGCATGGCTTCTCAATCATTGAATTTCTGTCTGTGCCATAAACAATGAGTACTGATAATTCAAAGTTTGAATTTATGTATACCGTCCTTGATTGATTCTTAACCACAGCCAGATTATTTTGGAATTAAGATTCCAGATGTGGTAAAAAAAACATCATTCATCTATTTCTGTGCCATTTTTTAAAAATATGCTATATTAAGACTTCTAGTTCTAGAATGATTAAAGCCACCCCCACAAAAAAAATCAAACAAACATGCTTTAATCAAATTGTGTTTTTATGGTGCTCTAGTCATTTTTATGCATTGTTTGACAACAAATTTATCAACTTTGCCTATGTGTTATGTTTCATTATTAATTTTTTTATTATCGTGATTGCAGTGATAAACTAACAATATAAGCTTAGAGATACTATTGTCTGAAATTTACAGGCTCTAGCCTCTGTATGTGGTCCCTAAATTTAAAGAATGTTCCATGTAGACAAAAGATGTAGTCTGGCGATGCCTGTTCTCTTTACATTTAACAGAGTTTCGGATGGAAGGCTTTCAAATATCACAGTTTTTCATTTACACCACCATTATGTGCCAGTGCCTTCTGTTGAATGGTAAGTTACCAATAGTTACTGGTTTGTTTTAAACCACCCAAACCAACCACTACCATTTACTAAGAGCAATGCATTATTAGCTCCCCTACTGAAAGTGAAGCTATGTATACCTCAATCTAGATTGAAAAAAATATTATATAGGCTACTGCTGTTTGTTTAATGCTTTTGTCCTCATGGCCTATTATGAAGCTATCATTGTTTTTAGTTTTCCATGTTTTTATACAATTGTTACTATATTAATGCAGGAATTTCATTTTTATCATTAAAGTGCTTGTCTTTGATATGAGTTGTCCTTTTAAAGCCTGCTAACAGGCAAAGGAATTATGTTGCAGAACTGGAAATTATTCCATTGAGGAACACTTCATCCAAAGCATTCAAATCTGAAACAGATCAAACGATCAGATTCTGAAGCCTTATTCTCCAAAAGTGAACTGGAATAAAATCCATATTTTAATGTACACTTATGGATCGGGCCCATTCGGAGGTAACAAAAAACTTTAAAAAAAAAACAGATGAATGTAACACTAACATCATTGTTTTAAGTTCAGTTTTCAATTAAGAAGTCTCTATGTTGAAAGGTATTTCAATTTGAATTGTGAAATATTTGGGAAGCTTACATACTTCTGTATTAGAATTTTAACGTAGTCTTGATTTTACTAGTTTATACAGAGTTATCTTTCTTCCCTTCTACTTTCTGCGAAGGAGGTTAATTTGACCCTACACGTGTTTTTGATTTGTAAACAAACTTTAATACAATATAATTATTTCTTGATATTAAATCATTTTTTGCGACCAGGAATAATGGGTAAAAGGTAGGTCTTACATATGAAACATATTTGTATCATTAGGTATTTCCTTACTATCCGAATTTCTCTTCAAACTGAAGAATTTCTATTTTAATCCAATATCTACCTGTTTTTAGTTTTAGTCCGAAAATTCTCATTATCTTCAGGTTCTGGATAAATATTTTTCGATATTGACCATTCACCCATTCACAATTCTAGCTACATATTCTGCAACTATCTTAGAAATATTGTCACTGTCAGAAGTAAAGAGATTCTCTAGCCATGTATTAATTACCAAAACAATCTGGCTGTGTGTTTTAGGCCTAGTTGCCCACTTTGAATATTCATGACAAATATACCTACCTCTCTTCAAATAGATAGCTTTACGGGAAGCAGGGAGGTGCATAACTAAAACAGTACCATCTTAGAAACATTGCCACTGTCAGATGTTAAGAGATTATCTTTATACCTATTTCTATATTGACATTTGACCAATTCACAATTCTAGCCATGTATTCTCAAACAATCTTAGGTTTAGCACTATGATATCTTAGATACTTTAAGACATAAGACATATCCTAGATTGATTTGTTTTCTCAATCTGATCTTTCTTTACTGGCATTACAGAAGGAAGGGTTTTAAACCTCAAGATGTATCCATACTGGATTCTGATGATGAACGAGCTTACACCAATATACAGGACCCTGAGGTGGATTCTAGAGACTATATCTATGATGATATTGATGAATTTCATGCTGGACGTGATAAGGTAGGTTATAAATCAGTATCTTGATAGGAATTATGATAATAATAATGATATGGAAATTTATATCACGTACAAACACAATTTCTACATAGTCCCAAGTGCGCTTGAACTTGAACATTTATATGTGATCTTCGGTTCCAATGTATTACTGGAATAGATATGCTTTAAGCCTACGCATATTACGTGGATTTCGAGTTAATGAGGGCATGATTGGGAGGAATTGAGTTCCACGAAACACATGAAACAAATCTAAATGAATGTCTACACTTTTGGGGCTTCACTCTTTGTACAACAAGAATATTTTTATCACTAGATCGTAAGGTTCGTGAATGATGTTGTTAAATTAGTAGATCAGATATATAATAATATGTATTCTGTAGCAGTGCCATTTATTGATTTGTATGTTAAAGATAATATTGTATAATTTATGTACATGTCTAAAAGTACTGGGAATCGTACAGCTGAACTAATCCTTTGCAGTATTCACAGCTTACTGTTACTTTAAGTTAATGACATTATATATTCCTGTTCTTGTGTTCCTGTATCTTACTGGAATTTGTATATTATAGGTATTGTTAGATTCAGGTGTAAAATACAATGCAGCTGGATCAGATGAAGAGGTAAATAAAAGTCTATTTATTGTTGTTTGTAACATACTTAATCCATGATCTGTAAAGCTGGTACTGTATGGAAATGTGTTAGACCAAGGATCTACTAAAAGAAGATGAATTTCCCCAATAAGATTGCTTCAAAAGCATATATTTCTATTACACTATTTAAAATGTTTCAACCTTGACTGAATAGTCAACAGGACTATATTACATGGATGTATTGGACCTGATTCATGTAAAATATATTATTATTTATGATGAAAACTAGGATATATAAGTGTTGTAAATAGAATATTTATTATATTTTTAGGAAGAAGTGCTATCAGTTCTCTCTGATGATGACCTACTTAGTGATGAAGATTTCTCACAGTATCGTACCCATCTCCTACGTTATAAACGACAGAAAATTAAAGAAAAAATGGGCAGTGATTTTGAAGATGAGGATAATGAGAAAGGTTTGTTAAAATCCCATGAATTCAATTCCTGAAAACATGAAACGGACCAGGTCATCAACTCAAGCGATGTACGTGTTATTTTCACACATTAAATTTTGTATTATTTAATGAAATACAAGAGCATTGAACCTTAGAGTTAAGCTTTGAAACATGAATGTTTTTTATTACTGGATTTTTCGGTTTTTTTTGATAGAAGGAAAGGAAAGAAAAGGCTGGGGTAAAAAAAGATCACAGTTTTATGGTGCTGATTTTGATGAATTTGTTGGTAAGATTTTTAATATTCATTTAACTTGTTTATAGAAAAGTGATGGGATACTTTCAATTAACTACACTTCTAGAATCCAGAACTGGGTTTGTATACAATTAATAAGACAAAGATTGGCAATAGCCATAAATGTATTCAAGATTAGGCTTACAAAACCTAAAACCTGTTGTTATATTTTAGATTTATCCGGATCTGATAATGACCAGAAGAAAGCTATTTTAGAAGAAAAGGAAGCTCTAGATATTCAGAAAAAAATGGTTCAAGAAATGGATGAGGATGATTTTGGTCTAGATGAATTTAAATTGGTGAGTTGAATCTTACAGTTAACCTTGATTTATTTTTCAAACTGTGTATTAATCAGTACTTCTGTAGTAATCAGTACTTCTGTAGTAATCAGTACTTCTATAGTAATGAATACTTCTGTAGTAATCAGTACTTCTGTAGTAATCAGTACTTCTGTAGTAATCAGTACTTCTGTAGTAATCAGTACTTCTGTAGTAATCAGTACTTCTGTAGTAATCAGTACTTCTGTAGTAATCAGTACTTCTGTAGTAATCAGTACTTCTGTAGTAATCAATACTTCTGTAGTAATTAATACTCCTGTAGTAATTAATACTTCTGTAGTAATTAATACTTCTGTAGTAATTAATACTTCTGTAGTAATTAATACTCCTGTAGTAATTAATACTTCTGTAGTAATTAATACTTCTGTAGTAATTAATACTTCTGTAGTAATTAATACTCCTGTAGTAATTAATACTTCTGTAGTAATTAATACTTCTGTAGTAATTAATACTTCTGTAGTAATTAATACTTCTGTAGTAATTAATACTTCTGTAGTAATTAATACGTCTATAATGCTGTCGGGAATTATTTTCCTAAGTATCTATAGTCCCATACTTCCTTTCATACATTTTATCCAAATTTTTATGTTTTCTTTTTCAGCCTGATAAGAAGGTAGATGGGGAACTTGAAAATCAAGAAAAGATCGTTAAAGATTTGTCCAAATTGTCAAAGAGAGAAAAACTTGAGGTAGGACTGTTACAGTGAAATGTTCACAGATTGGATCAAAAATCAAATGTCTTAACATGTATTTATATTTCTCTATGAAGAATACAGCTATATTTAATATTACAGTTAGTATAGATTTAGTCTATTTTGTTTTCAGTTAGATAATTTATATAGTTACTGAATCTATATACAAGCCAAACCTATGTTGTGTTAATTTGTTTGGTTTAATTTAATTTCAGTTGTTAAAGAAAGAATCTCCAGAACTCCTTACTCTTATTGAAGATTTTAAAAACAAGGTTTGTATTCAAAAAAGTTTTGAATTATAGCTTTAAGAATATTCAACCAGATTTGATTGGAATTGTACAAATCAATCCATTGGTTTTACTCATGTAAGTAACAGATTTTAGACCATTAAATTTCAAGATATAATTTCAATGATATGTCTTTAATATTTAGTTAACAGAAGTAAAAGAAACCATCCAACCATTGTTTAAACTGGTACAAGATGGCAAGATAGTAAATAAAGCTGCAGATTACATTAAAGTTAAATTTCATCTCAATTTAAGGTAACTGCTATCCTTTTACAAACCCCCCTGAAAAATCTCAATTAAAAAATAATTCAAATGCGAAATATTAATCTTTTGATAGTGAAAAGATAGTATTATATTTATTGTTTTTGTTACAGTTACTGTGTGAATATCAGCTTCTATTTAATGTTAAAAGCTAAACATATACCAACTATTAACCATCCTGTTATCAAACGTCTAGTCCAATATAGAAAGGTGAGTATAATTACTAGTGGCTTTGATATCTCGTTCTTAATCTCAAAATTTGTAATAATATATTTACTGTAACAGGTGTCAATAACAAAACAGTATTTCACACCTTATAGCCCACATTGCTTACAAAGTATATTGGGTCAGTTTTAATTATTCCTAATATGGAACAAAGAACTTCTTGATTTGAAGGTCTTTGTCAAGTAACACCATTGTTTTTTTTAATGTTTCCTGCGTTGATGAGACAATATGTCTTATTCAGTGTCATAACAATAATTTTGAATAACAAATTTTTAATTACTTTCTAACTACCATTTCACCCCTTTTTGACAAATTAAATTCAGTTATTATTATATTGTAACTTTAGTTAATAAAGGAGTTAGAACCAGTAGATAAGAAATTAGAGAAAGATATTATCAATATTATAGAGAAATTACATAAAGGGGAGGAAATCAACTTTGCCCCTCTTCCAGAAGAAGAAAATGAAAAACCAGTTTTTAAGAGGTAGTTACATTTTTGGAAAAGCTATTTTCAATTTGATCTTTGTCCATTGAAAATTCTTAGGTTGCACACTGCATGGCACTGTCCTTCTTTATTTAATCATTCAGATATAGATGTTCTCTTGAGATATTTAAGAATTTCTTACTATATAAGCCAGACTTGTTCTTATTGACGTTACCGATGTCCCATAAAGAAGGCTAGAAATGTATATTCTATATTGTTTAGTGTTGTATACGATTATAAGAGATGTATGTATTGTATTAATAGAAGAGAAGTAAAAGACAGTGTTAGAAGGAGGGTAGAAGAAAGAAGGCAAATGGGAGATTCAGATTCAGAAGGAGAAAATAAACAACAGAAAAAAATGGTATGTAGATTTGCGACTGTTGAGATGATATACTTGACTTCACATTAATCTGAACCTTATTTTCACAAAATTAACTGAAATACAAGATTTGTCCAATATACTAGAATATTAGAATAATTTTGATGTGTGTCTATTAATACAGATATTATCTTTGTTCTAATAGAATAGACTCTTCTTTTAACAATATTCATATAACATTCTATATAAGATTTAAATGACACTTAGAAGCAGAGAGCAGATACAACCAGGCTAGTTATAGCTTCTGGTATGTGAATGTTGTATCTTTCTATAGATCATTATGGCCGTTCGAACCCAAAATCTAGAATATTGTGGCTTACTGCTAAAAGCACCTAAATAAACAGTTGTCATTATCAATCATATTATTTTGACATTATAGAAGAAAGTGAAAAGAAAAGGTGATGAAACTGAAGCAGAGAAACAGGCTCTAGATTTTTATGACATGATGAAAAATAAGAAAAAGAAGAAGAATGAAGAGTAAGTTGGAATAAAATATAAAATCCCATTAAGCTGTCAACATGTTTTTCTAGACCTGTTATTTATTTGTGGTTTTAATATATGGTTTAAGTGTTATATTTCAACTCAGGCTGCTGAGCAAATTAAGTAAACACACTGAATATTAATGTATAGAATGACGACCTATTACAGGCCTGAAGAAGAAGTAGATTTAGAGAAAGCATACAGACAAGCAGCTGGCGAGTTTGATGATAATAATGAGGAGTTGGTAGATGGAGATAAAAGAGCTATTACTAATCAGGTAATAAATTAATGAATCTCATTTAATATATACATTTAAGATCAAGTAAAGTGATTACTCATGAAATATTTGAACTGAAAACTTGTATGAAAAGAAAAAAATTTAAGAAACAAACCATTTTTTTACTAGGAAATTAATATATTTCTAAAATATTTCAAGGTCAGGAAAATTTAACACAGTAGAAGTGTTTATGGATTACAACTATTGTTTATTAATACTGCTATGTTTCAATAAGTATCTTCTAATCGTTATCGAGCAGGTCAAAACTACATAATGCTCGATAACGATAAGACGATACTTATTGAAGTGTAGCAGTATTTATAAAAAATAATTGTAATCCATAAAGACTTCTACTGTGTTATATGTACCAACTATTACATGCCATTCAAGGATCAGGAGAATTGATTGTGTAATAAATGTTATGTATAATTTAAATGAAAGTTTATTAGACAATTAAAATCTCTTGCCATCATTCTATTTTATTAGATTCAAAAGAATCGTGGTTTGACACCGAGTAGAAAGAGGGAATTAAAGAATCCCAGAGTTCGACATCGGCATAAATTTAGAAAAGCCAAGATCAGACGAAAAGGACAGGTAAGGATGGTGGTTTATTATTGAGAACTTATATTGTCCTGAAAGAAAATTATATTACCTATATGCCCTAGTCTGTTATTGACCCTATTGCTATGATCAATGACATAGTAGATGTCAGACGCTTGGCAGAGAAATTTTAGACAAAAAGATGTATGAAGATCTTAATTTGAATTATCTATTGCATTGGTCAAAGATCTTGTCATTCATATTCGTTGTATACTTAGTGCCTTTTGTTCCTTTGGTCTGTTGTTGTGAACCACAGCTATTTCATGTCACATAAAAGCTCAGAAAACATCTTTCCAATTCCTTTAATAATGTCATACATGTACACAGGTTCTCGGCATCAATGATCGTGATACTATCATACTATCATAATATAAATAAAGTCATATAGTCATCATCTAATACTAGTCTTAAAAGAGTTATCTCCAATTCATCATGGCATGTCTCAAGCTGTTAGGTACTCAGAGTGAATTGTCCTGGCCTGCATGTAACTGAGTTAAGTACCGTATATGTTAATAAAAGACCAAGTCAGTTGAGTGTTGGGGCTTGATGAAACATGGTCTGACTTAAATAGTGAGTTGTCGATTCAGTGCCATATAGAAACATATTATAATGTCCTACAGTAATAAGTCAATCAACAATTCGTTTAATGTTTATGTATATATTTGTAGGTGAGAGAAGTGAGAACAGAATCCCGTCGATATGGTGGAGAAATGACTGGTATCAGAGCTGGCATCAAGAGAGGCACAAAACTCAAATAAATTGTTGAGAATTTAAATGAATATTTGTCAGTGTTGTTATCTGTATATGTATTATAATAAAGCTTATTCAATCTCCAATGGTTTTACATGAAACACAACTCAAGATTACTGATAATGTCCTTTTAATTCAACCCTGAAGTCTATTCACAGATTGGAGGTCTTTTTTTGCTTTATTATACCTAAGGTAGATGGTAACGGTTTACTATAATAGTTGCATGGTGGTATCTAATACTAATAGGTTTGGACATTTCTATCTAGACAATGGTTGTCCTTGACATTTCATCATGTTGTAGCCTAGGCCTATACACAGTCACAGTTGTTGGTAGTCACCTAGAGCAAAAATCAAGACGTTGATGATTATCAAAATATATTTCAAAAGAGGACTGTCTCAGTGCAACTCCTAGGCCAGGCCCAAATGGCCGCAGCTCCTTGAGGTGGTTGGGTCTTTGACTTTGGATGGGGGTGGGGGTGGGAGGGTGGTTTTCTGCCAAAGATTATTTCAGATGGCCTGAGAGTAAGACGAATTTTGACCATCTACAGGGCTTAAATGAACTTTCAAAGTATTGCCTTTCAAATATGCAGGAGCGTAGCGTGACCATTTTGACTGGGGGGTGTAACGTCTAAGTTTTACCGACGAACACGTTTAACGTCAAAGTTTTACCGACGAACACGTGTTCTTCCCGGGGCAAAAATAACTTACTCGCACTTTTAAGTATATACATTATACACGAACGAAATCCATCGTTAAAGCAAATCCTAAACCTTAGAAAACCATATCAATCAGGGGTGTATCTGAGAGGGGGGACTGAAAGGTGATTTTTCCAAGGCAAGCCCTGCAGGCGAAAGGCCTTCGTATTCGGCCCTTGCAGTGGCGGGGGGTTCGGGGGTCCTTCCCCGGAAAATTTTACATACTTGGAAACCCGGAGAATACATCTGACGCGATTTTGGAAGTCTTTTCCACTGGTCCAAATTATCAATTTTCATCGGAAAACCATATGTTTTCTATGTCCTTTTTCGACCTATTCTGCGTTTTACCGACATGGGGGGGGGGGGGGGGGGGTTCATGTGTTCTCCCCCTGAAAATTTTACAAACTAAGAAACCCGGAAAATACATCTGACGCGATTTTGGAAGTCGTTTCCACCGGTCAAAATTATCAATTTTCGTCGGACAACCATATGTTTTATATAGCTTTTTCGACCTAGTCTGCGGTTTACCGACAAGTTCAGTAAAAATCACTTTTTATGTAGACGAACAGTTTTCCGATAACATCATAACTAGCACAAGGTTGTGACACCGCCCACCCCCCCCCCCCGGTAGTTACGCCCCTGCAAATATGAGAGATAATGGCCAATTATTACCCGCTTTCCTAAAAAAGCTATTGGGTAACCACAACTAGCCTCTACCATCCAGCTAAGATTATGGGAGGAGTCTGGATGTCCGAGACTAAGATATCTATGGCTGTGTTAAGAGTTTGTATTGATTTTAGACAAGAAACGAAACAAATGATATTGAATAAAAGTGATACATGGATCGGAAGAAAATCTAATTTTTGTCAGTTTCATGAATTAAAAAGAAAATTTTACTATGTATTTCTTTTTCTCATTCATTAATCATATTTCGCTTCGTTTTAATTTGAATACGCAAATTTACGAAAACTTCATTCAAGATGGCCGCATGCTGAAAAAGAAAAAAAGAAGAATTTATTCCATGTGATAAGTTTTGAATAACCTTCAAACTCATTGATTGGGCTCAATAAATAAAGTTCGGTTATCTTTATGTAAGTTTGCTCCAAGTATGTTTTGTAATTCTCTGAACGGTGTTTTTGTAGAAGATCGTCTTATACATGATTTGTCACCGATTTCGGAGAAAATTAGTAAGCATGACCCGTCAAGTATTGACATTTCATTGGTTATACAGAATTTATTTTTACTGGTTTTAATTTTGTTGTACAACTCATGTTAATTTGTAGAAAAACGAAGAAAAATAAATTTATTTGACATAGTTTAAGATAGGGATTGGCAGCTTACTTGGCCTAATACCAAAAAATACATTCAGAGTATCAGATTATTCTTCAACAGTAGCAATAAGTTTTTTTTTTTGTTATAGCTTTTCACTTATAACTCAATCATTCCTCAATTTTTTTTCCTTCAGATTTTTAATCATGGAATTAGGCCTGACATCTGAAGAATCATTTGTATTAGACACATTGAATAAAGCTTGTAGTCAAGATGCTTCAGTGTTAAAACCTGCCACAGATCAGCTTCAACAATGGGAAACACAACCTGGTTTTTACTCCATACTGAGTGTAATTATATTTTATACTATTTACCTTTACTATTTAAGGCCCTGGGATTGAAACACGAGCATTCAGTCATTTTGGTACAAGTCGAGAGGTGACCTAAGCAAGCATTTAATTGTTTGGATTGTTTAAAAAACAAGGATTTGTTTGCAGTATAATAGCCTTTTGACAGTTTTATCATTTATATTTGAACTGTGATATCAAGGAGTACGGTATTGAAAGATATGCCTTTTTAAACGCCCACATTATAATGTGGTCGTATATTGTCGTCACCCCTGTCCTCAATTGCTTGTGAATGCAATAGAGGCTACAGTTTTTGTCGGATTTAAATGAAACTTGCTGTGATCATTTATATTGATCTTGTTTTAGTTTTGTTACCGTACCTTAACTTTTTATTTCAGAAAATATTTTGTAATCATAATATAGATGTAAATATAAGATGGCTAGCTGTGATGTATTGTAAAAATGGTGTGGATAAATATTGGAGACGATCAGCACCAAAGTAAGCTACAATTCTACATTCTTATTATTTATTTAGTTATACAAAAACTTAATCATATATATTTGTGTTGCATGGAAATATGAGATAAAAAACAATTCATGACTTGTTTGGAACATTTATTTGTTTCAAGTATGCCCAGCTTAATAACGAATTGAAACATAGCAGTATTAATGAAAAATAGTTAAAATCAATAAAGACTTACCGGTACTCTGTGTTATATGTATCATATTATATTAAATGCCATTCAAGGATCATATGAGTACATGTATTTGAGTTTTTGCTTGAAAGCTTATATCTTTTTGACCAGTAAGCTCTATGTGTATAAGACAAACATATTTTTTAAATGTTTTTAGTGCTATTAATGAAGAAGAAAGAGATACTATCAAAAGAAGATCTATTTCAAATTTTAATGAGCCTTCACCACAGGTAACTTAAGTAACATTCTACTTTTGGTTTTGCAACAATATTACCTACAACAGATCTGGTGTATGTATGATCTGTAAAAGCTTTACATCAAGTCCATTTCATTTCTCAGTATAAAAATCTGTTTCAACTTATGTCTACATTTTGATAGAAATTTACTATAGTGGAAGTGAAAAAATTTTTAATTTCTCTCAGGATCACATACATTGTTATTGTAATATAAGCTTACTTGTATTGGGTTCAGAAGTTAAATTTGTGTGTGGTTTTATCTTCTAGGTTACATTACAGTTGGCAGTGCTGGTTGCTAAGATAGCTCGTGTAGATTGTCCCAAATATTGGAGTGACCTACTTCCAACACTCTATCAAGCTATAAGATGTAATGATGGCCTGGTACAAGAACGAGCCTTACTTGTCTTTCACCATGTTACCAAGACATTGGCATCCAAACGATTACCCAGTGATAGAAAATTATTTGAAGAGGTAGGCTCTATGATAAATTGGGACAGTATTGGGGTCAAATGTCAAATATATAATGAAACCAAAATGTATGGTATACTACACCTGGGTTTTATTGTACACAGCGTTGTCAGGTTTAATAATATACTATAAAATTGTGTGATCTTGACGTTTAAATGTTGTTTACGGACTGTGATGATGAATGTATTGGAAGAAGAGGTACTGCCTTCAATATTCTATGCAATAAGAATAAAAGATACAACTGAACATGAAACTTGAATATTTTGATTCAATTTTGGACATTGTCCATGAATGCAACAAAATAAAACCACCTTATTTTTCAAGTCAAAGATTTAAAATGATGAGTTCTGGGTAAACCTATTAGATTTTTTGTCTTTAATGCTTGTATAATTCTTGAATTTCAGCTTACAATGGAAATATTTAGTTTTATTCTAAGAGTATGGAATATGTACATAGAACAGTTTTATCAACTGGCTTCAAAACATGAAGAAGACATGGCCCCAGCAATAGATAAATGTATTCTTTCTTTAAAAGGTAGGACATAATTTGACAAAGCCTTTAAGAAAGATTGATTGTTGGTATTATTTGAGTGCACTAGTTTCTCTTGAGATTTTCCAATATTTGAAGAAAGACAGCTTATCTGTATTCATGGACTTAAATATTTTTTTTTAATTATAAATACAACACAAATAGAAAGCAAATATGGTCAATGTGGTTTTTGGTGGGGGGGGCATAGCAAGGGCCTTTGTGTCATCTTCCTAGAAGCTACTTACTTAAATCCTATCTTTGATATCTATTTGAGTTATTTTATATCTATTTATATTTTCAGTTTTAAGAAAGTTGGTGGTGTTTGGTTTTAAAGATTTAACAGCCTATCCTGATGCTGTGTCTTTTATTAATTCTATATTTCAACGTTTAGATCAAGTCCTAGATTGTCGTAAGTATTGGATGTATGATTTCAAAACTTTTTACTGGTCTTAAATCTTAGGGTCCAAATTTTTATATTTGTTCAGTGTTCTTGCTTAACTCTGTGTAATAGTAATGCTAATTGGATATCATTGCTACCAGTTGAAGAATTTATCTTAGTTTTAAAACATGTTTCCCCTGTCAGTGATGTAAACATGTGAACAATGATGTACTGTGAGCTATTATCAATCTTATGATGTTGAAAATGTAAAAAAAGAGGTTCAGTGAAGTAGAGCCTACATAAATATAATATATACTTGATATTTGTATTTTGATAAAAATATTTGTAGGCAGAACTATGTGGGGGAATCATGTAATGGTTGAAAAATGTGAAAAATTACTTGTTACTTTAACAAAAGTGGTGAGTCTGTCTTTATTAATAGTTAGTCTTCATTCTGTCAAAGCATCATAGTTTTTATACGGCCACATGTTGTATATTGTTGTCTCCCCTGTCCGTCTGTCCACAATTTTGATATTGACGATTTTTTTAATGAACGGTTTTTGAGTTATTACTCTTGATGCGTCAAAATTGACTTGTAAACGCATTAAAGACAGTTTTCATTTGATTTGAATGAAATTTGGTGTGATAGTGTATATTAATGAGATCTTGTACTAGGCCCAAATGTTTAAATCCTCTTCATGATCCGTATTGATCAACTTTCATTATAATTTGTTATTAGTGTCACACATAAGACTTAAAATGCAATGACTAATGATTGTAAAGATATTAGTACGTAAGATTAAAATGATACAAATTACTGAAATATGAAATACACAACTGAATGTATTGTTATCCTTCTTGCATATTGATTTGTAAGATTTGTGAATTTCTATTTCAGCTTCTAGATGTATTAGATGTACATCCTATAGGTTTTGTACAGTTTATAAGAATGTCTTTAGAGTTTGTTGTTAGATATAATTTTAATGCGAAAAGTAAGTTTGTTTATTTGAATGTCCACCATTTGTGACTATTCCACCTCTGCCATTGAACTATATTGCTAGTTGAGTCTAAAGATGAATGTATTGCAAGAGCTTTAAGACATTTCTAATGAATACTGTGGGCCTTTTCAGAAATTTTTTTGCTGATTCAGATTTGTTCTTGTTAAGTCTTATTTGTCTGTAGTGTTAAATTTTGTATTTTATTATTTACAGGTTTATTATTTGAGAGATTTGTTGTTAATTGTTTTAATTTGATGAAAGGTATTTTATTCTGTGATGTTTATAAACCTCCGAAAAATCCACAAGGTAAACACACTTAATGTACAATATTGGTTCTTTATGTCATGACGTCATTTAAAAATGTCGGACATGAGGTCTAATCTTGATCAGCATGTGAAAGTTTGATGACCTTGAATAAGTCATCTTCACTCAGAATTCGAGTCCACCCAGCTGTAAATGGGTACAGATAATCAGGGAAAGATCAATGCCAAGAGGTTTGGCCAAGGACCAGCTGGTAGAAAGGATCCCTGTGACGGCAGACTTGTTATCCTTATTGTTATATAGTTGTTTCTCAAGATAGATTGTGACATGACGGTTGAAGCAGCCACTTATCTCGGTCTTTATATTTTAAACACAATAGCTGCCAAGCAAAGTGTTACTTGAATTTTGTTTATTGTCTTGCATATTTGGCCATCTGCTCAACCACACTTGAATTATCTCCATTAATTATTTTTAAAATTCAAAAAAATGAAATGGAGTTTGACATGTTACTTCTTTGCCCATGATGTTGAAACATTAGATTCTGGAGTATCCTATGTTGACATATTTCTTTCAATGAGTTCGAGATTTACTTTCTTTGTTTATCATATTTATAAAAAATATAGTGGGAAAATGATCATATTTAATAGTTGTGACAGCAAATAGGATAAATAAATTCCATGAAGAGCAGATAAAGTAAACATTTTATTTCTCCTTCAGATTCTTCATCTATTAGTATGCAGGCACACAAGGTTCTGACTGAGTTTTTTACTTACGAAACATTAGCTGAAATTTGCCGTAGATTGGTATCACAGTACTTTTTATTGACCTCGGATGATCTTTTGACTTGGGAGGCAGATCCTGAAGAATTCTGTAAGTTTTATTTTCATTTTTAAAAACTTACAAATCATTGACATTATCCCTGTGAAACTATCAGTTTGTAATGTAATGGTGGATCATATTAATTACACAGTGAAACCCTTCTAAACCGGCAGGCTGTCGGACCCTTTGTAAATGCTGGTTTGAAGGGGTTGTTGGGTTAAACCTTGTAACAGTGGTAATACATAAAAGAGAAATTAATTGGATGTGTCGTATTCATCTTTCATGCTGTCAAGGGATTTACTTCAATTAATACAAATTCAGAAGCCAGTTTAATGAGACCAATTAACTACTATGGGGCTTGATTTCAATGCCAGATTGCAATTTAGAGAGGGCGCCGGTTTACCAGGGTTTATCTCCCATGTATTATATAGTGATTCGGCTGGTTTACAGGGGTTTATGTAGGATTTGGTTTGAGGGTTTCACTGTATCTGTGAGTTATAGTCTGATATTTCACTCATACTATATTATTATTTTATTTTATATACCTGTTTGTATTTTAGGTCAAGATGAAGTGGGAGATTCTTATAAATATTCTCTAAGGGTAGGTAGACATGTTATACCTCAGATGTTGAGATTTGAAAATGTTTAAAAGATTATGTAAGCAGTAAAAAGCCTTATAGGGATTGTGAAGAGGTTTTTAAAAATTTTATGTGTATCGGAAATAATCAATCAACATCAATTTGCACCATTCCAATTTGTAATAAGATGTCTGTGGTTCTTGCAATTCCCCTTCATTAAATAGTTGATGACATCAATTTTTTGTGTGAATTGCAGGTATCACAGACTTCTGGGTGAAAACTAGAATGATGCAAATTGATGTTATCAGTGTCCCCTATACATATAATAAATATCGAAAATCTCTTTATGCTTAACCAATGATTAAACAAAATAAAATATTTTTGTTATTTTATTATGATATTATTATTAAGTTATATTATATAAGCAATGACTGACTGCAGTAATGTTTGTGTGCCACAATAAAGGTCATTTGCTTTTAGACTCTTGACTAATTTTCATATTACAGATACATTGCAAATAAAAATATTTCTATTACAGCCATGTACAGAAGTGTTATTTTTAACTGTGTTCAAAGAGTTTCGTTTAACCTTAACAACAGTACTATTAGAAATGGTTCAGTCAAACCAAGGACCCTGTGACCCAGATAATCTAGAAGCTTTACTCAAAAAAGATGCAGGTATGATAAATTTATCAACTTTGATAACTTTTTTTGTAATATAAACATTTTATCTTATTTGTAAATAAAGCTCTATGTTTATGTAAAAGTTATGAATCTTGGACGTTTAAAGAGATTGTAAAGAGGTTTTATAAAATTGTATGTGTATCAGGGGACACTGATATCAGTCAGATGTCTATGGTTCCTGCAATTCCATTTTAATTAAGTGTGATGACATCGTTCTAATATGCTCTATTCACATTATAAGGCCTTCTCGATTCAAAGAGTAAGACATGGAATTTCTGCTTTTCAATGATTTTATTGTAAAGATGACTAGAGCTAAGTTTATGTTGGTACATCTATGGGTATGTTATCTATCATCATTACAGTACAAATGGTGGTTATCTTTCTAATATTGTATTGTTTGTTTTTCAGTGTACAATGCAGTTGGTCTGGCATCGTTTGATTTGTTCGATGATATTAATTTTGATCAGTGGTTTGTTACACATCTAGCTGCTGAACTTCAAAATAAACATTTTCAGTAAGTTTATATAGATAAAGAACAAGTACTCGCTTTACCCACTGTAAAATATGTTAGTAACAAGGGTTGCCATCAATTCTTGGTAAAATGAAAAACTTAATCCATTATCAAGAGAATAAGTTGTTATTTAATCTATATTCCATTCATATATACATAATAGCATGCTTTCAGCTTATTGTATATATGTAAAAAAACGCTGTTGTAAGACAAACTTTGTGTGATTTTCGAAATTTTTGCAGATATAATAATTTACAACAGATATGTGGGTATGTTATTGAAAATAGTTCTCTTGTTCTTAAAATTTATTTCATGGTTTTGTTTACTAGAGTCATATTTACCTTCAATTGAAAATTGACAGTTAATATTTCTCCACAAGGTGTTTTTGTTACTTGTGTGTTTTAAGCATAGAACAAGATTGTATGAAGCCTACTGGGTGATTTTTTTCTCAATAATCTTACATAAAATGACTGGAAATGTGGAATTTAACTTTAAATAATAGCTAATTCACAACTAAAGTTTATAATAATATGTTTTTAGGAGCAAAGGTATATTTTGAATATCACATACAATAATAGTAAATTCACAACTAAGGGTTATGGAAATGTGTTTTAAGGAACACGAGGTCAATGTTTCAATTAATAATGTTTTGTGATTGTGTTATTTTCCAGGTATCGAATAATTAGACGTAGAGTTATATGGTTAATAGGACAGTGGGTTGGTGTCAAGATGTCTGTCAGTTTAAGACCGATGTTGTATGAGATTATTTTATCATTACTCTCTAAGGATGAAGACTTGGCTGTTAGAATAGAAGCTGCACAATGTCTTAAAACAGATATCCTTTATAAAAAACAACAAGAGTTTAAAATCAGGGAAGGGAGGTAGCTCAGTCTGTAGTTTGTAATCAGAGATTCAGAAAAGCAATAAAATACACCAACATAGGTTCAAATTTACCACAGCCTTACTTATCTGAACACATTGCCACACTAACAACAGTTTCTAACATACATCTATAATTTTCAGCAATTAGTATATTTAGAGAAATCCAGTACAATAATAGTGTATATTAGATTTGTCCTGTCAATCTCATGGGGACAATAGTTCCAACCCATTTTATGGATCTGAGTTTTAGAATTGTGGACCTGATTAGAACTGTTCAGTATAAATAATAACGTATGTATCAATATCAGTATATCCAAACCTTAGTTGATATATTATGAAATTGCTCTATACATTATCCTTGACTTATTTTTACCAGTGGATGATTTTGAGTTTAAAACTGAACAGTTACTACCAGTAAGTATGAATATCTAATGATTGTGGCTACTTTTTAGCAGTTTTTATTTAACTTGCTACTGTATGGTTTTCAATATCTAACTTTATATTTCTTTATTTGTAATTTCAATGCTTAACCCATGTTACTTTATTGTTTTGAAAGCAAAATGGTGACAGATAAAAAACATATTGAATCTAAGTATTTCTAACATATTTCTATTATATTGTTATTATGTTTCTATTATATTTCAGTATCTAGAGTCACTATTTGCTCACCTGTTTGAATTATTAAAGGAAGTCAGAGAATGTGATACTAAGGTAAGACTTAAGACTACTGAATATTTGCATAACGAAAATGTTTTGACATAAGACATAAATGTCAAATTGAATTACTATAATGAAACACAAATATAAGCCGTAGGACGAGTGTATTCTAACGCCTATTATCCCTTTAAGAATTTACCATTCAAGATTGATCTAATTATTATTTTCTGGGAGGAATCATTATTTAAACTGTCCATATCAAAAAATGTTTATCTGTTATTTTCAGATGCATGTATTACATGTTTTATCATTTGTAATAGAGAGAGTTGGATCTAAAATACAACCGTATACCACAGCATTAGTACAATATCTACCATTGTTATGGCAGGAGTCCAGTGAACATAATATGTTACGTTGTGCTATATTGACTACTTTAATACATCTTGTCCAGGTTTGTATCATGCAATGGGTGAGCTCGAATCTGGTATTAGTGTTCCGTCACGGAACTTCCGTGTTAGTTAATTTGGTGTTATAATACATACATAAAATACATCCAGACTGAAAAATAATGTCAGATTAGCGAGTGTGTGGGATTACTCAAGAGTATACTGTATATTAACATTAAGAATGTGTTCAAATTTCGTGTTGGTATAAACACTAACATGGAACACTAACATGACATTTGACCTCACCCACTATATCATATCTTCATAAACTAGAACTGGACATTTGTGACTATCATCATGCACAGTAGTGTAGAATGGTGGTCCGATAAAGATTGAGTTTTTTTCAGGATGGCTAAGATTCAAAATAAGACACAAATTAAATTATGACCTCCAGTTTTTCTTAGGTTCTTTGAAGGGGGATAACTCTTATTAGAGACTTGATATCTTATAGACCACAATTTGATAATGCTTATGAAATTTAGGAAAGTGTTTTTTTCGTTTGACAGAATTTATGTCATGCTAAAGGTTTGTATAAGTCTTAGGGTTCATTTTGAACTTAAGTTGTTATTCTTGTAAAATATAGTTGTTTCGTTCTTATTTTCATAACTTTTATATGAATATCCTTCATCTTGGAATAACTAATAGTAAAGACTTTAGTCAGAGTCAGTATATTTTCAATGTTCATATTGATTTACCTTATTTCAGGGATTTGGTACAACGTGTACAAAGTTATATGATTTTTTAATACCGGTGATAGAATCTAGTACAGATATTAACCAAGATCAACATATATATTTATTAGAGGATGGTTTAGAACTCTGGGTAGTTGCTTTACAGAATTCACCCCATATTACACAACCTCTTCTTAAAATATTTCAACAGATGCCAGCTTTATTAGGTATGCTCAGCTTTTCTGGTCATAGACAGAATACTTTCGGCCTTTCAGTTTAGGACTTATTCTTAAGTTCTTTCCTGATTATTCGTGTTAAAATGGTACTGATTGGATACTGAAAGTCAGGAATGTTTATTTGCTAGATAGAAAGTTGTATGACAATAAACCAAACGAATAAAGCTTTGATTACTATTATATGTATATTTTTATTGAGAGTTTAACATGCAAAATTTCTTTTGTACAGAATTAGGAACTGAAAATTTACGTATATGTTTAAAAGTTATAGAAGCCTATATATTATTGGGACCTCATGAATTTATGCAGGTATTGTTTTACTGTTTGTTCATTGTTTGGTTTAAATTATTGTACTGAAGTTTGGACATCCTTTGGTATTGGACCTAATTCTGACCCTTGTAAAATTATTATCTAATCCATCATAAGTATTCACATATTGATTTAAACAATATTTTATTTATAATAAGTTCAATATAATATACAAAGGCAATAGAAAAGAGTATACAAAGACAAACTTGTACAGGCTTAAATAAGTTTACTTCTTCACATTTCACATTTATATTATGTTCACATATTCATATTTTCAATGTATAATATATTTTATGTTCCTCTTTTACAAGTAAATCTATATTTACAGGCATATTCAGGTGTGTTGGTGCCCTCCTTTTCTAGTTTAATGACTGATATTAGAGCTGAAGGTTTAGTTATGATATTACGGGTAAATATGATTGAAATATTACATGATTACATTTCTCTGTTCTATTATTTCAAGATAAAATCATATTGATTTTCTATAGGAGCCTTAAGCCAATTTAGATAAATTGTATTTATTCAAAATTTGACTTGCATTGAACGATCTCCTTAACAAATTATGTAGGTTGTCTAAACTGTAAGTAGCCTGTAAGTTTTTATGTATTGTTTTGGAAGCAGAGTACTATTATTATAATGCTTGAACGACATTTAGAAGTATCACTTCTCATTAAAAGAGCACAATTATTATGGATATAGACTTCTATTTATTCTTTTCAACACGTTTCATTACAAATACAGGTTAACTTTCTCAAGTGATAACTGTTATTATAAGTAAGTCATAATAAGCAATGTTATTTGATTGTTATAGGTGATAGAGGTAGTTTTTAAAACATTCCCAACAGAAGGACCACAAGTTTTTCAACCGTTATTAAACGGAGTGGTAACAACTATAGTCAATGGGGAGGTATGTATTTATTTCAGTTGATATACTACAGATATTTTAAAATAAAACTCTCAGAAATCCAATGTACTATAAAGTTTGGATTTATCTTTGACATCTTGCCCTTGATCAATCCCTCATTATATTGCCGGAATAAGCAAACTGTAGTTTCATTGGATAAAAATATAGTTCAAATAATTTTGTGTGCTTCTTGTATATGTATAAAGTAGGACGTAAAACTCCATTCATTTCATTTCTTGTTATGTGAACTGATGTCTGTTCTTTTTTCAGGAGAATAGCGTAGTTCTGTCGATGTATTTAACTTTATTATCTCGTGTTATTCTTCAAAATCAAACTGTATTCTGGTCGGTTGTAGAAAAAGTTGCTTCAGACACACAACGAAATGTAAGTTCATCTTCTTTTTTCAGCTGTCAAAGACTCAAAATTATGTTTTTGTTTTTTATCTACCGCTTCAACTTCATGATTAAAAGGCAAATGATTTCGAGAATGGTTTGCAATGAAAGTATAAGGATGTAGGACTTCGGTTCATTATTTACATTTTGAATATTAAAGGCAGTGTTGAATTGGTGAATGGGAGAAATACTATATGAAATTTTTATATTTTGTAATCTTTTTAAATTTTAACTTTAATTGTGTATTTCAGAGTCAAACTATTCTTCAAAGATTACTAGATACATATGGTGATAAAATAGATTCTATAACACAACCTGAGAGAAGGAAAATATCAGCTTTGGCCTTGTCTTCACTCTTATCTATAAATCATAGGTATGATTTATTTACTGTTATATTGGATAAATAAGAACACTATTATGGATATACTACTCCTTCCTCTGATTTAAGTAACGTTTCAATTCACATACTGGAATCTTTATCAAGCATACATAATAACAGACAATAGAATTATATAGTCTCTTCAGAAAATTAGAAATCAGAAATGGCCACAAGAATGATTTACAGTGGACACAACATAATTTTAACCACCTGTATCTCTTCTCAAAATGAAAATCTGATATGTAGTTTGTTAACATCAGCATCATGAATTGCAAATCACTGAGAAAATTGGCAATACTCACAGCAATTTATTGGTCCAAATATGCCTGTCTTTGTTTATTTCCAATGTATTTAATGTTATGTATATGAATAGTATTGTAGGTGAAAAGTTTAGCTGTATAATACATCTTTGTGTAGAAGTTCTACATGATGTTTGTCAGAAAGATGATCATGGTAAAAATTACGAGTAAGTAGAAGTTTCTTAAATAATGAGATTTGTCTTGAACAATGTTATCATCACTGTACAGGATACAGTCTGTGTAGATTTATATGTCTTTATTGTCTAGTTACAGATTCACATAGCTTATTATGTCTGTATTCTCTGTTAGATAGACATTTACTGCCCGACTTTGGATGGACGGTTCATGGGTCAATATAACACCTTGAGATTTCCTACTTGGGTTCTTTCTGTCAGTGATATAAGAACACTGTCAGCCGTTCTTTCTTTATGGATTAAGAAATCAATTAATATTTTTTATATCAGTTCACTAGTGTTTGGAGAAGATGATATTATAGAGAATTATCAATATTCTAATGATGATGATTATAGTGATATACCTACACAACATGATATTAGAAAGAAAAACGTAAGTTCATTGATAATATGTAATTAACCTTTGACACACGACAGTTGTGATTGAATCTCCCAGATGTACAGGCCTAGGGTGGAAGAAATATTTTATTGAGAAATGGGGATCTGGATCTGTTGGATGATTTTCTTCTGTCCTGATATGAAATTAAAAAAAAATAATAATGAGAAGTATAGTACCTGTTAAGTACAGATTGTTTTTTGTTTGCTGTCATATAAGTTCTGATTTTTGGAATATGCCACTATCATTTTCTGCTTAAAGTCATGGGGAAGTTTCTCTTGAAGACTCTTATAATGGGCATGAACTATCTTGCTTGCAGGTTTTTTTAATATTTCTATATGATGTTTTATTTCAGTTGAGTAAAACAGATCCCGTTCACAGTGTGTCATTAAAAGACTTTGTCATGAATCAAGTGAGACAGTGTGAACAAGTTCAAGGTCATACAAACTTTAATCGTATGATGTCGGACGTAGATTATGAAATAATCAAACAATTGAAGGAAATTTGCTCGTAACTTTTGTGATAATCAAATTAAGTGCTTCAAAATGTCTTTCGTCAACTAGTGCTTTGGGTGTCTGCGTTGTTTTGTTTTTCTACAAGATCATTCCTGGTCAAGGAAGATGAACATTTTCCCTCCATTTTTAGTTTTCATTTCCATGGAAAAGATTTGCAAGGAATTTGACAGTTAAACTGCACATAAAATGCAATATATTCACTATTTTGATGGGCCTGTGTTTGTGTTTCTGTGTACCTCAGAGGATTATGCGTCAATCTGTCTCTACCCTGATAAAAAGATGTGGTATCGTCACTGGTAGAGCCAGACATGCTTCCTTTATACAGACTAGCTATCCCAAGATGCATTGGGGTCAACTCCTTTAGAATGTGACATTAGATTTTTCAGGCTAGGCGTAAGAATGTGTCAGTAAATTTTGCACAATAAACATTTATTTGTTCCATGTTTTAACCTGTGAATGTGAACAGCCTACATGTATGCCATTGTTTAACCAAAGACAAAACTGTGTAATAATATTGTGACCTGGAATTTCTATGTGTTTTGTTGAAATTGTCATCTAAGCTGTGATACAAAGTTATTGGTTTAAAAGACATCTGCAGAACCTTCAACTTGATTTGAACACTGGTAAAGCCAACCATTGGAAGTACATTGTTCTGGTTTAAGGGCTGTATCCAGTAGAAAAGAATCTGACTCACAGCTTAATTATGAGAAACATTTCTCACCTAGAAATATTTACAAGTATCATTTGGCATTTTGAGAATTATTTCACAGCAATTGATTCAAGCTTAAGTATTGCATTTTGCTCCTTAGATTGGATTGTTCCAGATACTAAATACATAATGCTAACAATTAAGTCAGTTTATGGAATGTTTTATTCAGAGTCTCTTATAGTCAACAACTATTGTTTAAAAAAGGGACAGGTTTGCCATTCCGACTTAAGCTAATTAGTTACTGAATAAATTTGAGCCTTTCAACCATGTGTGTCTAGAATAATCCGAGTTGCAAGTTTATAAAATGACAACTGTTATTTCTTGAGACTCGACGATATAAAAAAAAACAATAGAAATTAAAAGTAAAATTCCCAGTTGTAGGTATTTTTGAATGAATTTTGTAGTATTTTTGTGCATTTCTGAAGATAATTAACATATAATCAAGACCACAATTAACTCCCCAAAATGGTGAACCTGTTCTTATTATTTCTTGTAATTATGATGAATATCTGTTTTATATATCATGAATAAGGTGATATCATTTTTTAATTAAAATTAATACCTGAATTACAATTATCTGACAAACTTCAATTCAGTATAAAGTGGCATTTTTATGTGTGCAATGAAATCTTCAAATTGAAGGTCATTTAAACAGTATAAATGGTATAATATGGTCATTATAGTAAAGTTTTAATGGTTAACTTTTTTATCTAAACATTTTTTGTACTCATTGATTGATGTTTATGTTAAATATCCACTTTATCTCATTATGTGGCATTTAGTAATTATGTCAAGTTTAAAAACTTCAAATTGGAGTTTATTTTTAATTTAAAATTATAGTATGGTCATTCAATGTTTAATACCAACAATTATGCAAGTGAAATTAATTTATCAAAGGCTGTTAAAAGTTAACCAATATCATACCAACCCACCCCACTCTTATTCACATTACATCCAATAATAAAATATAATATAGATCTGAACTGTATGGTATATATTGCACCAACATGCCTGTGAATATTTGAACACTACTGGTTAATTGTCATTTTGGACTAAGAAAAAAAAAGAGTTTAAGAAACAATCTAGGACCTCATGTTAGTACTGGTACAGTTGCATCATCCTAAAATTTTATTTGTTTCACCAATGAGGGTCCTTATTCTTGAAAACTTTACGTAATAATATTTGTGTTCCAGTCGTCTGATTGGTCACGCAATAAAAACTGTTTTGTTTTGTTATCCAATCAGATAACTGTATTTCTCAACATCTGGAATTTTTATGGAAGTTATGTTTTTGAGAATAAGGCCCCTATAGTCTCAGCCCTGTATATTTTTTTCTTTAAGTTATTATGTTTCTCTGACAAGAGGTCTGAAATCTGCTTGATGGATGAGATTGAGATCTTGACATTTGGGATTCATGGAATTAACAGGATGTTTGTGTGCCACTAAAATAGAAGGTGAAGACAGAATTCAAAATAGCAGAGAAAGGAATAGAAGTAAAATTTGAATGAGAAAATATTCACCTCTGTATCGTTCAATTGATGCCACAATGGGAACAGATGAACTTGTGCAGAAATCACCAAACGAACACCACCTTACTTATTCTTTATCATATATGTGCTACAGATGTTATTAACTGATTCACAGTCAGCTGATACACTCAGAATTAATTTAATAGCCATCTGTAATTTATCAATGGTGTCATTGAAGAAATGCCAGATCTAATTTTATGGTTCTTAAAAACAGAATTTGATCTACTAAAATAATGAAATTTCTTATATATTACATCAGTTTATCAATTATGAAAACCACATAAAAAATGACGTGGATTAATTTAAATCTTATAATTAAATTGCCACTAAGTGGTATGGTTCTTTAAATTGGAATATTAGAATGGCTTTTAATGTTCAGAGGTCATGAACTTTATAATTATTTAGTATTTAAGTTTCTGGTATAATAATGTATTCAACCATCATAATGATATATATTATTACAAATTAATAACTTGTTTTTTACCCTGTTGATTCCCTATCATTGCTTATTGACTTACCCAATGTACATGTTGATTTACCCAATGTACATGTTGATTCATCCAATGCACATGTTGATTCATCCAATGTACATGTTGATTTATCCAATGTACATGTTGATTTATCCGATGTACATGTTGATTTAACCGATGTACATGTTGATTTACCCGAGGTGCTTGGATGGCTTAGTGAGTTGGATGCTTAGTAACTAACAAGAATTCAATCCTAACATAGGTCAAGATAATACCCTTAATTTTGTTAACCCTGTAAACTAGTCATAGGTCTGTGATCATCACAGTGTGATGCAGTCCAAAGAACTGAGATAAAAGAAAATGTCAACAACAATAAAACTAAGGTCATGTGTTAATGTTATGAACACCAAGATAGTTGGAGTTGTGTTTTGTCGCCAATTAGGTGCAAAAAAATTAAACATCAATTTCATTTGTAAATTCAACACAGTTTATCTAAAAGAAAACTTCTAATAACAATTTATATCATTTAATAAATATATTATGGCATCATTATTACCAATAACTTCAAAGGGATATAATCATCAATAATTTCAATGGAATTTCTGATAAAATTTATCATAACTACCTGAGTCATAATCAGAAAATAGTCTGAGGTTTGGATCATCTTATTCAGTTTTAATAAAAGATGAACAACCCTATTCAGCATCTCACCTTGAATTTACTGATCTAACCAGTATTCTAACACCAATTAAAAAAATTGAGTTAGAAATCACTGAAATCAGTTAGTATCTGTGGTATTTCTAGTTAACATTAGATGAGTAGGCCAAAGATTTTCGTATTCTTTCACTAAAATAAATGATAAATATCTTAAATTGGAATGAATACCACTTAGTACATACATGTCCATCAATTTGTATCATCAAATTACAGAGCTACAATATCTAGATGATAATATCCCTTAGATTATATCACAGTCAGTTCATATTGTAAAATAAATCTTATCACACAGTCTATTAATATCTTACATATATCTAATATGTTTAAATACTGTACTATTTCACATAGACAACCAATTGTTACATGTGACAGAGACCTTACTCACAGAGGATTAATAAGACTTGGTTCCTGACACTCCCTTCAGTTAACTACATTATCAACAAATTCTTGATTTTCATTTTGAAATTATAATTATTCCAGATGGATCCATTATTGTGGATTTTATGATTCAACAACAAGAATGGATATCGACAAGAAAATATTGAAATATTATAGAAGTATTTGAAACGTTGGTATTATTATAAAAGTAGTCTCCATCAACTGGTTAATAATAAGTCCTTTTAATACATTTCATGAATTATTCCTTAATCTTTGGTAACTTTGACATTTTATGTTTTGATCTCCATATTTGAATTGAATGGTCATCACTAACGGTAACAAGATATTCCTGATCGTGGGGGTTAAAAGCAACAGCATTGACTACCCCTTCTCCATGTTGAAAAGTTGATAACAGACATCTATAATGTTTATCCCATAAATACGCTTGACTATCTTCACTTCCGCTAAAATAACAAAAATATATTGTATCAAGGATATGAAAGATCAAAGTCTCAAGCTCAGTATTCACCTGTGACCTGTACTTATAATAGGATCTCTGCAATGATTTCTCACTCTCAGGATTGTTGATTGAGCTAGAATTTCCAGTCATGTCTGCCTTGAGTTACTCAACCCTAGGGAGGAAGGTGAATCTCTGACCAATGCATACCAAAACAATAGGCGACATATTATCAGAGCAATCATAGCCATAGGATGTCCTCGAGTTCTAACTCAAAACACTATTCCTAGCCGATATCCTAGAGTTTAGATACATTCCAGAATACTCGGTCTGGTCATGTACTTCTTAAAGCAACAGAACAAATGCTTACCTTGCAACATAATCGTGACTGGTATGTAAGAAAACAAAACAACACATGGTAGAAGGTGATAGCCCTTTATGTCCAGTGTAACGAATACCAGTATCAGTTAGAGTATGTAGATCAATCACTCGCACTTCGATATTCTCTGACAGTAATGGTGTACTCCAGGGATCCTCTCTATCTACCTTACCAACCCAGGGACGACAATTCACATATAAATACCTAAAATCATACAGACAACTTAACTCACTGTCATTACAAACAATGTCACAATGCAATGATAATGTGAGTCCATAATGGTAAGTTCTTTTGGCATCTTTGGACATGAGCCACTAAATTCTATATATTATTTTATGCAGTGTATTCCTTGCTCGAAAACACAATTTAAAGGTTCTGTATGCAATTTTTTTTTTCAAATATTTACTGCAAGATACTTTTAGTAATCTTTCAAATATGGAAAGGGCACATTTTTTAAGATTTTGGTTCATAGTTATATTTTTCATTAAACCATGTACTTAACTTTTCCAACCTACTGCTCCTGCTTTAAGACAATGTGTTATATGTCCATGTTATTTATGATAATCAAAGTTAAAATAATACCTTTTGTTATCTGAAAGACATAGTCCAGTCACATGACCATTTAGATCTATCATCTGATCCCAAGAATCTGTTTTACGATTTGGTTGTATCTCAACCTCGTTTTTACCCAGGTGCATCACCATGTGTCCCATATCGTCACTAGTTAAGTCTCCAGCTTCAGAATAATGGGACAAATCAGAGGGAATAATATTCATTCCTATCTGATGTAAAGCAACAGAAAAATTACCAGTCACATATAACAGTCGAGTATCACAGTTGGAAATAAAAGAATGGGTTTCAGCAGATGAAATAGAGTTGTCTTTCTTTGAATCACCACACAACTTACTACAGGAGCATTTACAAACAAAGTTATCTTCGCTGCCATCGAGGTAGCAGTTTGAAACTTCCTCTGATGCCTGGAAGTTTATCGGTGATTCAGAATTTAACATACACATCCTACATGGTACAGTTTGATTTTTAAACACCATTAAACATTTGATTAAACTAGCTGTCTCATTACAAAACGTAAATAACACCTGACCATTTACATCTCCATCAACCGGTTCATATTTATCATTGTTATTCACCTAGAAAGAAAAGAAACTTTATACAGTGCTCTCCCTTGTTGAATCGAATAGTATAGCAGTAAGACTGTAGGTAGTTGTGGTTGAGTACTAGAAATCAGCGAGAGTCAGTTGTCAATATTAACATAATATACTCTTCAAAATAAGTAGGGAGACTTAACTTTTTACTAGGTCAATAGATGTTGTAAAATAATATATGGGATTCAATCAAAGTTGATATTGATAATCATAGATGTTTTCAGAGTGCATCTCCGCATGGGGTTGATTTAGACCCCAGCTATTTATGCAGTCTTCATGGATTCACAGGAGTTGTTAACAGTTCTAGAATGTAGTTTAATAATAGTTTGGTTTAAGGAGAGTTGTTATTTAGTTCCTTAGGCAAGTGGAATAATCTGTTTTCTTTCATTAGTAATTCATCTAAATCAAAAGGATATATGGTACTTAATATCTTACTGGAAATGCTTCAATATTGACAGTCACTAAAGCATCTTGGTTTTCTAGATTTATATGTAAAGATCCACCAAGAAATGTTTCAGCATTTAACCAGGCTCCAAACAACTGGGATGGGTCCATATTGACTATCTTCAACAGTTCAAAATCTGAAAATAAAAGAATAAATGATATTAAAGAAGTCATTTAATTTTTGCTTCACTTTAGTTTGGAATAAAACTTGTTATTGGTGGATGGGCATGCTCTTTTTGGAGCACCTGATGTCACTCTGAAACTTGGGTTTGTTAAGTTTGCATCTCTTTTCCAGAATCCTCTTGAAGCACTGACACTTCACACTGAAATCTTTGGAGTTATAAAGAAAGAAAGAACAAGGTAGGTTCACAGTAAAGGATCCTTTCTACCAGCTGGTCCTTAGCAAAACCTCTTGGCATTAAACTTTCCTGGATTATCTGTACCCATTTACAGCTGGAATTATGAGTAAAGATGAATTATTCTAGGTCATTGGACTTTAACACGCTGATCAAGATCGGAACACACAGCAGACATTTGCATGACAAAGCAAATTTCGTAATGTAAATACCAACCGATTAGGGCAATAGAACCTCAAAACGAGAGTAGCAGAAACTCTTTTCAACAAGCTGACATACTTTTTTCTAGTGACAATATGGCCACGTATCCTCTCCTATCAACAACACTACTTCTAACACTGGATACCAATAGCTTCGTATCATCATCATTAAAACAGGAAAACTGGGTAAAATCCCATAAAAAATCCTTTCCAAACTGATAATCATATTTTAATTTGGTAGGATAACCAACTTCCCACACCTGAAATTCACAAAAATATTTATTTCAAAGTTTTAGTGTGAAAATTTAATGTGTCTAAGTCAGAGATGACAAAATGAACAAAAAGTCAGAAAGTGCTGCATGTTGGAGATTAGTCATCAAGAAATTCCCAAGAATGCCAGCATCTTATTGATTTTAGCTAATGAAAGCTTAAGCACCGAGACACATATGCCTTCTTTATTTGTGTAACTAATAGATGACTGGACCTCCTTTACAGAAAAATATTGTGGGAGATTAGTCAAAAGGACATCCCCAAGCCTTCTGTATGGTTCCGAAGATGGTATCACTATTGACATTTGCCCAAAGCTCAATGAATTCAACTAGAGAAAACTTAAGCACTGACCCTACAGACATGTTTTTGAAAATGGATGAAACACGCAGCCTGAAATACCCAAGGACAGGCCCTTTTTACACCTAAGAAGAGAGTAAAATGAAACAGGCTACAATAAGCTTAAGAAAAGAAGTAAAATATCCTACCTTAACAGAACAATCTTTAGAAGTGGTTGAAAAATACAGACCATTGTGTGAGAAACTAACATGTAAAACTTCATCAGTATGTTCTAATAATTCTTCACTCCAAACAGTCGGACAATAATAAAACAGTCTCTTATATTCACTTCTCCAACTCTCTTTATCTTTAGCTAAACCATTTTTAACATCTATTTTATATAAACTTTTTAAAAGGTTTCTATATAAACTATCATCATATGCTACGTCTCTCCAACGCCTACAAACTTGGGCCGAGCTGCACAAGTCTGGTCCATTTAAAAATGAGAACATATGAAGTAATATTGAGTCTGGAAAATGTTCTAAAATAGTTTCACACATAATTTAGCGTCTGCTTCTACAACCTGTCAAATAAAATTAAAGGATTTGAAAATCTTTTAAGGTTTTTCCCATATGAACAGAGAAATTTTGGAATTATTACCATTACCGTATATGTCAGTATTAAAACACAAAATTACATCTAGGGGCCTACTGATCTAGGACTTATTTTGTTTGCTAGTAGGGCCTATCACCCGAAGTAACTCTGAGACCTTGATGGCTTTAATTTTTTTTAAAAAAAACTTTGATGAAAATAATTTGATGTTAAAAATCCTGCACCTAAGGTGCTGAAAATCCAAATTATACAGGCCTAAGTTTTTCTGACCCTACTGTCAAAACAAATATCAGAAGCTTTAGTAGAAGCAGATGTTTCGGACTAATTATATAGTTATTATAAATTAGGCTAACAAGAAGAAACTTTCAGAAGAAGCGAAAATCTTTCTCTACTATTTATTACTTTCCACGCATGTATATCACGAAATAGAAAATACAATAAATTAATAAATAAAGCCATACCTGAATGAAATGTATCGGATGTTTATGTACATAAAAAGTAACTAAATTTACATAATATAGCGGATTGGCTACCGATCAATTTGTATGTATGTCTAAGAGTAAAATATAATCCGTGTAATATAATATATTTACCTACCGATTATCCAGACACATATAAAATAAACAATTTCGTCTCGTTCTTGCTTAGTTACGTTACTTCTGTTTATTTATTATGCTTGTTTTCTAGCGTATTTTCTTTCAAATAAGGAGGAAAATATCTATACTTTAATTCTAAATTGGTTCTATAAATAAACGAAAATCGTTGAAAGTTTTATCTAAGAGACACCTGGCGGCATTTTAAAACCGGAAGTAAATAAACAACCTGCTTCCTTTTTATTTTCCAACGTGTTGACAGAAGTCAACATTTCAATTTGGTCACTTAAAATCACCTTTATAGATAATCCACAAAGATGGTAACCTTACACTTTATTCCACGAGTAACTTGAAACGCTGATCGCCAAATTGAAACTATCAAGAATGCTCACAATGACATTATTTATCATTATTCTTCTTTACATTTAGGCCTACAACCACAGGAATTGGAGGAGCCATCAATAGAGTCGTATCACTCACTCACATAGTATATATAAAGACAAGGAACGAAACGACCAAATCAAAACACGGCACCCCGCCTCACCAAAACATCCCCAAAATGACACTTCCACTTATTTTTTTCGCTTGAAACTTCACACGCACATCACTAAATGGTTCACCTTTCATTTCCAACCAAATTTTAGGTCCTTAATTGAAGGGATGGAGCGCAATCCCCTTTCTTCCACAGATATTTTCATTAGAAATTAGTTTAACAGCCTCAGCGTCTGTGACGTCACATTTAGCTCCGCACCAAATTAGAGAAGTCAATAAAAAATTGTTAATATTTACTTTTCACCGATAGAAATTGGTTTAAATTTATAAAATAATTAATCCAATCTATTTGAGAGAGTAATAAATTTTTATTTGCTTGATTTAGTGTTCATTTTTAACCGACAATCTGAATGGCAAAGGGAAGTAATTTTTCATCTAGACCACTGTTAAATTGTGAAATTGTTGTATAAAAAGTTAATTGTTACCTTTTGATCAAAATATTTATGTGAATTGTTATGCAGGGAATGAAAAGTATCATTATTTCAATAATCAGCCCGAAAATATCATTTTGTGATGTAATTGACAGAAAGGATCGTAAATTACTATGAACAGTTGTTGTCTGAATCACATAATTACTTCCCTTACCACAAATTTGGTGCGGAGCTAAATGTGACGTCACAGACGCTGAGGCTGTTAAACTAATTTCAAATGAAAATAACTGTGAAAAAAAGGGGATTGCGCTCCATCCCTTCAATTAAGGACCTAAAATTTGGCTGGAAATGAAAGGTGAACCATTTAGTGATGTGCGTGTGAAGTTTCAAGCGAAAAAAATAAGTGGAAGTGTCATTTTGGGGATGTTTTGTTGAGGCGGGGTGCCGTGTTTTGATTTGGTCGTTTCGTTCCTTGTCTTTATATATACTATGTGAGTGAGTGATACGACTCTATTGATGGCTCCTCCAATTCCTGTGATAAAACAGAAGTTTGATAATGTGACAATCCATTTTTTACAAAATAAGAACGAGTTAATATATATACATGTAGTCGATCATCATTAGAGTCATAATCATAGAAAAGTACAAATAAGAGTTCTTCCCTCCTGAGAAAATTCAAAAGAGAGAGTAAATAGTCAATGAAGGGCTACTTTACATTTGTGTTTTATTGTGATAGAGGAGGGGAAACTACTATATTATATGAGTAAGCAATATAATAAATTTATTATGATACCTCTCAGTTCATCGGTTGTGTTCCAACATTCCAATAAAGATAATGATGTTAACTTTTTAAAATTTATTTCAGCCACAAAACGAACATATAGAACTTCATCGGAAGAGACATGGATACAGACTTGATTATCATGAGAGAAAGTAATTTAATTTTATGTTTTTTGATATGTATTATATAGTATAATCAGTTCATTTACACAACAATAACAAGTGAGAAAAAATTAAAACATGGATTTTGTTTAATGACTAACTAAGTTTGTTTTAATTGTATTTTGCTAATTTATTGTCTTTGCTGTATAACTGTATTCCAACTTATCATTTTTTTTTCTCTTACAGACGAAAAAAGGAAGGCCGTATGGGCCATAAAATGGCAGAAAAGGCCAGGAAATTAAGAGGAATTAAGTAAGTTGATGTCCATTGCCAAATGAAATATTAACAAAAAAATATAGACAAATTATTTCATTTGAAATTTTATATAAATGCTTACAATTAGAAATGATATTATTCTTCTTTTTTTTCTTCTTCTTTTAGAGCTAAATTACACAATAAGAAGAGACATTCAGAGAAAGTACAGATGAAGAAAACGTAAGTGTTACTGATAAAAAACAATGTATGGTACAATACATATAGAAACATGAAACCTTAATGCCTGAAACATTCTGTAAGTCTGTGAATAAGCGATAAGCATTAACACAAGGAGGAATGTGATAATTGTCAAGATTATTATGAATATTGTAAGATATATGTAGAAATATTAACATATTTCAATTTAAATCGGAGATGATCAGAGAGAATCCCTTATTCTGAGAAACTTGATTTACATAAATTTCAGATTTTAACTCTAATCTCATTGATAAATAAAACTACATTTAAAATCAATTTTAGTGATGACTGAAACCCTAAGTCATCGTCATCTTCAGTTACAATTTTTGAGAATGTGGCCCCTGAATTCTAATGGATTATTGCGATTTTGATATATTCATGAACATGTGTTATATAGGTTGAAAATGCATGAAGAGAGACAGACTAAAAAGAAATCAGATGATAATGTACCAGAAGGAGCTGTACCAGCCTATTTATTAGACAGAGAGGGACAATCTAGGGCTAAAGTTTTGTCTAATATGATCAAACAGAAACGTAAAGAAAAAGCTGTAAGTTTGTAGATGATTAGATATGCTACTTTCTTTCTTAAAATAGTGCTTCTTTTTACATGCATAAGTGTGTTTTATGTTTGGATTTATTCACTCATTTACTATGCTCTTGCATACAGTGCTATGTAATATTCTTTAAGGCACTATTTGTATGAATATATGTTTTATCGATCTTCTAATCAAGATTTTACTTCCTCATATAGATATTGTTATTAATATGTAAAGGTTTTGTATACTTTTCTGTCTCAACATGATGCGTTTCTTCTAAGTAAGATATTTATGCTCTTAGTTGTATAATTTAGGGTAAATGGGATGTGCCTCTACCTAAAGTTAAAGGAATGAGTGAAGCAGACGTTTTTAAAGTTGTTAGAACAGGAAAAACTAGACGTAAGTAAAGTCCAATTCTTCATCTTTATTCTGCTTTAACTTATTTAATTATCTCCCTTGATATTGAAGGATGAAGTATATGTTACAATTGATTTTCTTCAGGAAAGGGATGGAAAAGAATGGTAACCAAAGTTACTTATGTTGGTGAAAATTTTACCCGAAAACCTCCGAAGTTTGAAAGATTCATCAGGCCCATGGTAAATATTTATAATTTTTTGGGAAGAATTGAGACAGATGGGTATATTTTCAGCCCTTTACATTGGGGGAGGTCAAATCTCGTGTGTGTGTTCCGTGTTAGTGTTACAGGGTTAATTTGGTGTTATAATACAGTGTACTCTGAGTAATCCAACATATATCAGGAATGCAAAATAATGTTGGATTAGTGAGTGTGTCGGATTACTCAGAGTACACTGTATATTAACATGAAGAATGTTTTCAAATTTCGTGTTATGTTATGGTATGAACTCTAACATAAGAGTTGACCTCACCCAGTGTCCATCTTGATTTATTATATCAAGGTATTCAGGCCACTAAACTTCCTTAGTTTAATTTATCTATTGTATCCTTCTAATATCATCTGAGAAATCCAAAATAACATCGGGTTAAGTGGATTGGGAATTGTCTTTCTTTGTTTTCTAAAAAATGAGTTAAAATTTGTGTTTTTTTTGGTGATGGAAAAAGGTTAAACAGAACACTAATTCATCTCCCATTATTTCAGATGTACCAAGACTATAAGATATGGATTATGTAAGAAAGATTTTTGGCAAGGATAGCTTGTTATCGGTTTTGATGTTGATTTTCTATGTAAAAAAAAAGCTTGTTTTAAAAAACACAACATATAGGGATATACTACTTCTAGGTTTATCATATAGAAGTATATCGATTACCGTGTTTTTGAATGAATCCTGCTTCTACATGTCATACAAAGAAAAGCTTGTTTGTTTTTTTATAAATAATAAACTGTATTGCTTACAGGGTTTGAGATTCAAAAAGGCTCATGTAACTCACCCTGAATTAAAAGCCACATTCTGTTTACCGATAATTGGTGTCAAGAAGAATCCTAGTTCAACCATGTTTACATCGTTAGGTGTTATAACTAAAGGTACCATTATTGAGGTCAGTAGTCTGTTTTATAGGTAATAAGAGCTTTTACTAATCTATGCAGCTTTTAAATTCATATTTTTCTCACAACGATGAATACTAGACCCATTTTACATAACAATAAGTCATAATTTGTGTATTTTGTTCCCAATGAAGATAAGGGTGAAAATATTTACAAATTGGTCAAAAATCTTTGAAACTGTTTTATTATATTATTAATATTTTATTATTATTATATCCAAAAGAAAGAAGGGTGTAAGAAATATAATGTTATTATAAATTAATTTTTGTTTATGTATAATGATAAATAAATTGACTCTTGTTTTTTCTTTCTATAGGTTAATATTAGTGAGTTAGGTCTAGTAACACAAGGTGGTAAAGTTATCTGGGGTAGGTTTAATATTTATATTCTTATATTAATAGTTCGTCCTTGATTACAAATTTGTAATTTGATAACAGAGAGATAGGAGAGGGGGTTTTATAGGCATAAGACTGTTCTCCAATCCTTTTCTTATGTATAAAATATTGTTTACAAAAAAAAAGAGATAGGAGAACCTGAAACCTGTTGTAACTCACTCTCACTTCTTTCTCTAAGGCATTTCAGTGATCCGTGTTTTCTTTTAAGTAACATAAATCATAATATTATATTTAGGCTTTCCGTAGAATTCTATATACTGATAATATGCATGCATCTCCCCATAAATAAGAGAATTATATATGAAGGAAAAGAACTTGATATGCTGTGTTCTGCATCCAAACATGTAGATGAAAAAACTCTGTCTTAAAATATGCAAAGACAAGCGCAAGTTGAGGTTAAAAGAGGTAGTGCACAAGGCGTGTTTAAGTATAATTTAGATTAGATCAATAAAGTAACACTTGTTTGTTAGATTGAATGATGACCTATTTAATGGTATCAATATCCATGTCTTTTGCAGGAAAATATGCCCAAGTGACAAATAATCCAGAAAACGATGGCTGTATCAATGCTGTATTGTTGGTGTAAATCTCCTCACTAAAATAAATAACTTTCAAAAACTAAAAAAAATAGCAAAAACCTTGAAAAAAATGAAAAAGAAATATGTCTCTGCAATGAAGATGAAGAAGAATTGTGGTTATCATTGTAACTACTACCAAGTGACAAATACCAGAATCATTGAGTCAATCAAGTGACCTACAGAAGTAGATATTAAAATTTGTTATCTGCTAAATTAAGTTTTTATACGCCCACGCATCAATGTGATTCATCGCCCATGTCTGTCTATCTGTCTGTCCTGTCACATTTGTTGTGGACATAATAATAATGGTTTCTTGATGGATGTTGACGAAACTTGGTGTCTTTGTAATCACCCAAGGATGAACCCTATTGAAAATCATACAAAATGAAATATGACTTATTGCCCTTGTTCGTGAAAATGCGTCTGCCATAATTCTTCAATTCCTTGTAAACACGATAGAGAACTGGTTTCTGGATAGATTGTGTGTGTTTGTAATCATCGCTCAAGGATCAAATTGAATCAAAAATATATTTTGTATGAGTTATTGCACTTATGTGTTTCAGAGAGCTTGTTTTTTTATTTTGATGAAACTTGGTGTGAGCGTTTGTAATAATCCAAGGGTGAACCCTATTGAAAATCAGACCAATAGAAAATTGTATGGATTTGTAACTTGGTGTGAGTGTTCCTAATCACCCAAGGATGAACTTCAATAAAAAAAATCAGAAAAATCTTTCATTTACTGATAACTCTTGTCAACCTCCCTTATCAACCTCCCAGACAAATTGGCTGTCATTATAAATGTATGTGATGGCCTTGTTCTTCCTTTTTAACTTTCATTATAAAATGATTTGTTACATCTTCACTATAAGACATTGTACATTAATGATTTATTACAAACATCACCATAACATATTGTACATTAATGATTTATTACAAACATCACCATAACATATTGTACATTAATGATTTATTACAAACATCACCATAACGAATACACGACTAACACAAAAACAATTATGAATATATACATAATACTAAGGACTCTATATATGCGGTTCAACTTTCTGAATGTCAATGTGTGTTATGGGGTATTTTCACAGAAAGATCGTCCCTGAAGATATCTCAAAGCGTTCACGGTCGAAGGTTGACCGCGGGTTTGTCATGCCTTAGCTTTGCTCAGGTAGGATATTAGAGGAAATTATATAGATCCCAAGGTTTGGTTTGTGGTTTTTAGTTTTTAACCCGCTTTGATAAGTTTGTGGACGTTTTGACTACAGATATATTTATGGTGCATTTTAACTTTGGACAATTCACGGACAGTGTGGCTTGATTTCAGACCTTACATTTGGACCATCCCAAATTATAGTCATCATCACAATCGCCATTATCAATATTGCACTATACACTGTAACAATATGGACAGTGTGCAGATCAGAATAAAACAGAAAAACAACAACAAAAATAATCTGTCCATTACCATAGCAACACGCTGCCATTCGGAGTTCAATTGTATTCGTTTATCATGTTCCCCAAATCCATGTTCGACTTTTTTCAGTATTTTCAGCTGATCTTTGAGGATTGAGGCCAATGGCTCTAAATTAGTTGGTATAGTGGGATTGGCTTCATTAACTGTAGTAAAACCAAGATGATTGCTATGGTGAAGGCCATTTCCGTTCATTTGCGATTTCTGAAACGAGAAAGCATAAAGAAATAGGTATATAGTTTGATATCAAAATTTTGTATAAGTGAATAATTTTGTTTTATAAATAACATTTAAATCTGCAAGCAATAAGTTTTCATTGACTGCTTGAAATTAGAGTATCTTGTCACTCGCTGGATTTAGTCGACCTGAGCTTAACGACAACTGGCGTAATGCACCTTCCATCAGCTTGGGTTTGTGAATCATTATTTGACATAAGCTCCATAAAATCCCCCATGATATGGAACTGATACTTTAAGCTTGAGTTAACTATAATGAGATCCAAACGTGATCATTTACACAAAGAAATATAATTATGAAAAATCTTGAAATCACCGGAGTCAATACTGCCCCATTGGAAAGAGGAGGCAGGGTCATAATACCTGTTTTATAGCATCAATATCTTCAATCGTTAGCTCAGTATTATTACTCGGATGGACGGTAGCATCATAATCTTTTACCAATAAAAACCTCGCTAGCCCCCCTAAAAACACCCTTCTGATCCATCTGGGTACTGGACGACCATGCTGACCCTTGAAATGAAAGTTGAGGACTATAACTGTCAAGATGGTGGATACAGACACCATCACCATAGCACAGGCAAAATAGATACCTGAAATTAGAAAAATAAACTTGTGAACATGAGTTAAAACACGCTCAAAATAGAGTAAAGTAAAATACTAAAAAGCTCAAAATCAGATTACGGATGCATGTAAAAGATAATGTTTTGAACACCAGTTGTGACCGGGAGTCATAAAAAATTCCTCAAACGTGTGATGTGACTCTACACAATTTCATTCAGTAGTACTTAGTACGTGTACAAACTAAACATAAATATATTTACCGATATATGGGAAGTTTTCAGAAGTAGGTGGCAACGTTTCTGATACGACCAACAGAAATACAGCCAGCGACAGCAAGACTGTTATTTCCAGAGAAACCTTTTCACCAGCGTCAGGGGGTAGTAAGAATCCCAGCATAGCCACGGAGGTGATCAGAATACATGGGAACAACAGATTAAGCACATAAAACAATGGTTTCCTTTTCAAAGTCACGTAGAATGTTACAGCTGGGTACGGCTCCGGGCAACAGCTATAGTATGACACTGTCCGTTTTAGCGGGACACTGGACAATTTCCACTCCGTATTCACTTTAAATGAAGAAATGTCACCTGCTTCACTTCTGTTTTCTACGTTCAGGTCATTTCCATGATATGCCCACGATCCGAACGTAAGAGGGCAATATTGAGTATCGTATGGAAAATATGTTACGTCTACGTTACAGAGACTAGCTATCACTGTGGGGAAAAAGTAGTTGACTGTTCCATCCGGGTAGATTGCTGGTCGATAGTCTTTTAATCCGGCTAACTCATCAACAGCACTTAGATACCAAGAAAATAGATAATATATTATTATGATATATATAAGACATCATATCTCATACCTTTAATTTTCTATGAGCGAACACCTGGATCCTGTTTCACGAAAACTTAACTAAGGATGATTTTAGTCTTCTAATGGTCAGATTGGTCAATTACTAAAATTGAGTTTTTATTAACCAATCAGGTTTCTGTATTTCTTAAATCATGATTGTATCTTTGTTTAAATTTTGTGAAACAGGTCCCTGGTTTGAATTTCTCCAAGCCACGGACTTTATGCAGGAGAGATTGCTGCCAATACGGAAATTTTAAGACTAAGGCGACCAAGCACCAGAGCTTGTAAGTTCAAATCATTTTGTATTTATTGCCTGGTCTACATAGGGAAATCAGTTATAGTATAGGTATCAAATTATACATACTTGTCAAATAGCGTGATATCAGGTGTCCAGATTTTCTCAAACGGTACTACAAGACTATCGATACCGCCATAATCACTGGCGTTCCATATCAACTGACAGTCATTCCATCGCTATAAGAAGTTTAAAGATAGTTTGCCAGGCAAGGTAACATACGCCCACTGGCAGCATTGAATTTGAATAAAAAATTGAGCAATAACTCAAAATACATTAACTGAATATTGAAGTCAAGGGCAAAAACTAATTCATTTAAAAAAGTCGTCATATTCAAACTTGACTACCGTCTTATCAATTCAAATGCTTACATCAAGTTCCATCAAAATCCTTTGATAATTGAAGCTTCTTATTGCAACCACAATAAAATTATAACAAGATTTTACTAAGGGCAATAACTCAAAAACTGTTCATCAAAACATCATCGAACTTGACCGAAGTCATATCAATTCCAATGCACACACCAAGTTTCACCAAAATCCAATGAAAATTGTAGCTTCTATTGCACACACAATAAAATTTTGATTTTACTAATTCAAGGGCAATAACTAAAAAAATGTTCATCGAAAAATCGTGAATTTCAAACTTGACTGCCGCCTTATCAATTTCAATACTAATACAAGTTTCATAAAAATCCATTGAAAATTGTAGCTTCTATTGCACCCACAATACAATTTTGACACGATTTTACAAAGTCAAGGGCAATTACTTGCAAGCCGTGCATAGAAAAATATTCAAATTCTAACTTGATCCCTATCTTATCAATTTCAATGCTAACACCAAGTTTCATCAAAATCCATTAGAAATAGTAGAAATTAGAAATCAAGGGCAATAACTCGCAAACCATTCTTCGAAAAATAGTGATATTCGCATTGACCGGCGTTTTATCAATTCCAATCCTCACAATAAGTTTCATCGAAATCCATTAAATATTGTAGCATCTATTGCACTCACAATAAAATTTTGACGCGATTTTACTAAGTCAAGGGCAATAACTCGAGAACCGTTTATCGAAAAATTGTCAAATTCAAAACTTGACCACCGCCTTATCAATTCCATGTTTCATTCAAATCAATTGAAAATTGTAGCATCTATTGCATCAACAATAAATTTTGACGTGATGTAACTACGGGCAATAACTCAAAAACCATTCATTGAAAAATCGTCAAATTCATGTGGGCGTATAAAAACAATATATTCTATAAATATCATTTCAGACTAGGCCCGTAGTCTTGATTGTTTTAAGGGGTAAAGGTTCTGTTTCAGACTCGTCTCTTTGTTACCACCAGTTAAGACAATTCGGGAATATAGACATATCGTTTTGCTATACACACGAAACATATGTTAAATGTTGTCTTGCAGTGCATTGGGACCCCGAAACACCAACTTACCAATCTAATCCAGGCGTTTAATGTGAGAATCTGTTTTGGTTCGTTCTGAAATTGTACAAAAATCTGGATCAAACTAAGAGACAAATAACAAGCTTTGTATTTACAATCAAGTTTCTTGGTGATGCGGTGGACGTACTACACATTGCAATACACAAACAGAAATTGTTTTACAAAACGGAAGTATTGGTCTACTTAGCTTCAATACCCAATTGATAAATCCAGGTAACTTAAGAGCGCCAAGTAAATAGGAAACGACACAGATTCTTTTTGCTCTATTAGAAAAAAATATTCAATAAAGGAACAGTTGATTGTTTGAAAATGATTAGTTTATTGTCCGATATGATTCACGTCTCTTTATACTAGACTATAACTATTGATATTTGACTATTAATTTCAATATAATATCATTTCATTACTTTATTTCTCAATCGGCCTTTCAATAAATTATTAGAACTTTCGATGGGAATATTTTTGATGACTGTTAATTGTAATCAGATATATTTTACGTCATGAAATGAATTATGTTGCGTGGTGAAAAGCTTTTAATACGCCTATAACAAATATGCCGTTACTGACATTCTGCCATAAAACTGTAATAGAGTTCTATGCTCTTGCCAACTAAAGGGTTCTTGACTGTCATGATCAAAAGTACTCAAAATGAATATAAACCTTAGGCGTTTCAATGACTTATTGGATGAGTAGGTTATCAAAGGAAGAGGCTCGCATGATAGGAGACGAGGGGAGTGGGAGAGGAGGACATGTCATGCCCCATTCCAAAAATGTCATTGCATTTCATACCAAATTGATAAAATTGATTGAAAACGATGATATCTTAACAATTCATTTCATATCTTAAGACTTCGTGGTTACCAAAATCTGAAAAACTCACCAACTCTATCACCTGTCGGATGGCGATTCCAACATAAACATCAACTGGTTTGGACTGACTGTCACAGTAAGGTAGGGTATCGGCATGGTAGGTTTTAAACAGTGTATTCAGTAACATTGATTGGTTGGATGCATTTATAATACCTTCAAATAGAATATAATACTTAAACAAAATATCATAACACTGTTTAACCACCAAAAGCAGAGGTACAGGGGAAATTTTTGTACTCGAAAACGTACACTAGAATTGGTTTTGCAAAATCCAGAACTTTCGAACAGAATACAATAGGGTAACAGATCAATATAAGTTTCCACTTGTTTCTGAAACCATAGTCTTTATATATGTATGTAAAATTTGTAATTAATGAAGAAATATTAATTAAAAAAAGAATTAAAAAAAATAAAATACTTAAAAAAAAATGCTGTTTAACCACCCAAGCAGAGGTACAAGGGGATATTTTGTTCTACATGTAGTTTGCACTCGAAAAGGTGAAATTTTTGTACCAGTTTACACACGAAATCCTACACTAGAATTGGTTTTGCTGCTTTCAGAAATTTGAAACAGAATACAAAACAAGCCTTTAATTTTTTGTAACCATCTTACTATGACATTTTGTTGTAATGGTACTTGTAATTCTAGATTTAATTGGTTTTGTTGTATGTTATAAAATGAAATATTACACCAATGAGCACTAATTCAACTGTGCATGTACAACAATTTCCTTTTTGCGGTAACAATTTCCAATTATCCAATCGTAACATCATATCATAATTGGGATTGATACAATAATTGTAAGGCTTGCTAAAAAAAAATAACATATAATTTTGTACTTCATGGACTGTAAAGAGGTTTCCTTCTATATTGTAAATGTATCGGAGACACTGATATCATCAATTTTTACCATTGCAATCAAGCGTCTGATTCCTGCATTTCTCTAGAACTTAGAGGTTGAAGAGGGTACTAATCAGAAATTAGTTTCATATAAAAAATATTTCATATATATATCAATGCCCTCGCGATTAGTCAAGACATCAATCACCTATAGTTTTTATTGAAATTGCATGAAACATTGACGTCTGATTGAAAACTTGAATAATGCAAATTGATCATATTCTCGACACACATAAACAAATCTAGAATAACTCTTTACAATTTCTTTAAGCTAGTTTTGAAGAAGGCCTGAAAAGCAAATAAATATATTACGAAACTTTCTACAATTAACAATGTATTATTATCCAAAGTAACAACTTGAAGTATAGGCTTGAAGTATAGTATGATTTGACATTCGATGATAATGGATGTATCAAACGTTATAATATGTATATATTGAGCACGATTTGGAACTCTCGAGGCCTTATTTAGCAAAGGCCTTCCTTGAAGTCTTGCACATACGAGACCTCCTAAGCAAAATTTCATTCGTAGCTGCGGTCCTGACATTAAACAAAATAAATATAACCGATAAAAGATAACAAATTCATGAAGGCCCCAGTCATATAAAATATAAAGTAATTTATAAAACCTGCAAAAAAAAAAGATTAATATTATAATAAGCTTATGTTTGCTTCAATTATATTGAATATGTTTTTAATATATATATTATATATTATATTAATATATATGTATATTATATACAATATATTTGTATTTGAAAATTATAAAACCTTCAAATATATTGATGACATTATCATGTATCGCACTAGAATAATAAAACCTTCAAATATAATATATATAATTCTATATTATAATTCTAATTATTTCGTGTTGAATTATAAAACCTTGAAATATAATGATCATATTATAATGTGACAGTCTGGATATATAAAACCTTCAAATATGATAATCATTTTATAATGTAACAGTCAGGATATATAAAACCTTCAAATATGATAATCATTTTATAATGTAACAGTCTGAATATATAAAACCTTCAAATATAATAATCATTTTATAATTTAACAGTCAGGATACATAAAACCTTCAAATATAATAATCATATTATAATGTAACAGTCTGGATATATAAAACCTTCAAATATAATAATCATTTTATAATTTAACAGTCAGGATACATAAAACCTTCAAATATAATAATCATTTTATAATGTAACAGTCAGGATACGTAAAGCCTTCAAATATAATAATCATTTTATAATGTAACAGTCAGGATACGTAAAGCCTTCAAATATAATAATCATTTTATAATGTAACAGTCAGGATACGTAAAGCCTTCAAATATAATAATCATTTTATAATGTAACAGTCAGGATACGTAAAGCCTTCAAATATAATAATCATTTTATAATGTAACAGTCAGGATACGTAAAGCCTTCAAATATAATAATCATTTTATAATGTAACAGTCTGGATATATAAAACCTTCAAATATAATATAATATATAATGACTATAACGGCACTGTTTTACTTACGCACCCCCTAACTTCCCGTAAAGCTATCGATTGCCGACTATATCTACATGTACATTATCATATATCGGATTGAAATGCAATGATATAAACATTACAATATAGCGGACTAGAATTATAAAACCTTCAAATATAATACATACCTTATAATATATCCAGATATAATTGTTAATGTTTCATTTATAAATTTCTAATCAAATTAATATGGAATAATATATTGAACTAAATTACAAACCTGTTGCTAAATTATACTCAGAAACATACTAATAAACTATATGAAATCTTGTTGACAAACCTATCCGATTAGGGGCATCAGGTGTTCCAAAAAAGGTAATCATCACGTAACAAACTATGTACCGTTATTTTAAATTTAAATGAGAAAAAAAAAACCCCCAAAAAAAACAATCATCTGTTGGATGAAATGTAAAAGAAGAAATAAAAAATAAATACTAAAGCAGAAAGAAATCTTACCTTGAAAAGATATCAGGAGGCCGATGACTTTTATCAGATATATTTGAATATTTGCCATTTCTGCATAAATCCGCTGGACTTAATTCACCATTTACATATTTAAGTAACAAAAACAACTGATACAGAGTTGGTTAGTAACTAATTTAACCTCAACTTCTACTTTCAATGACTCCTGTATGATACTTATGGAACTGTTATAAAACGGACGTATGGTTATTAATCAACATGCATTTATCTTGTGGAGAATTTCAATTCCCTCGATTCAATCACTTGAAATCTCGCGACATTAATCATAAATGATACGCTACATTGTCAATATATTACTAAGTATTAAAAGTATAGTAGAGCACCACCGATTTTTCTGACGTTTCTATCAATAATTCTATTCACATTGTCAATAAACATAACTCTCCAACTATCACAAATAGAACACAATATTTACATCAACAGGTCTTGTTTCAGTTGATTGCTGACTTGAACAAGAGAATGGTTACTGACACAACTATCAGGGGATACCGACAGGGTTCCAAAACAGTGTTAATAAGTCTTCAGTATTATCAAATGGTTTAACACTATATAAATTGTATGTATCCATTTGTTAAGATAACTTAATTCTGCAAGAACATTTTTCATTTTTTATTTTTAACATCTCAATAACACTTATGTCAATAGCTATACTGTACAATATTCAAAGATAATCGAAAATAAATTTTTCGCCGCTTTGACGAAAAAATAAAACACATACAGCTATTAATACGGATCTTCTGTTAAAACCAGAATGAAAGAAATTGAATAAGGACAATAATTAATTAATATATTTGAACTAACTATTAAGAATAGGAACATAATAGAAGAAAAATCAATAAGAAAGAATTTAATGAAACAAACTTGAATGGAATACAATACGTATCTAAAAAAAAATAGTAGAATCAACATATAGTTGGTTTATACAATGGAGTATCAAGCTAAAATTTAATTCATTTATGAATGAATAGGAAAATGTACCTCGATTCATGGATAAAATAACTCTACGATACATGGATAAAATAAACCACGAAATTAAAAAATGGATAAAACAACCCCGATAAAGTTAAACCCCGATAAATGGATAAAACAACCACGATATATAGATAAGATAACCACGATACATGGATAAAATAATCACGATACATGGATAAAATAACCACGATATATAGATAAGATAACCACGATAAATGGATAAAATAACCACGATATATAGATAAGATAACCACGATACATGGATAAAATAATCACGATACATGGATAAAATAACCACGATATACTAGTTTAGATAAGATAACCACGATACATGGATAAAATAACCACGATATATAAATAAAGTAACCACGATACATGGATCAAATAACTACGATATATGGATGAAAATACCACGATACATAGATATAATAACCACGATACATAGATAAAATAGGAGAAAGGAAAACAACGTTATGGGGACATATAACAAAGATTTAATACGGAAAAGATAACATGAAACATGGGGAAATATTACAACGATACATGCATGGGAATAGATAACAACAATACACAGGCAAAGATAACTACAATACACAGGCAAAGATAACAACAATACACAGGCAAAGATGACAGCGATACACAGGCAAAGGTGACAACGATACACAAGCAAAAGTAACAACAATACACAGGCAAAGATGACAACGATACACAGGCAAAGATGACAACGATACACAGGCAAAGATAACACGAAACACAGGCAAATATGACAACGATACACAGGCAAAGATAACAACGATACACAGGCAAAGATGACAACGATACATAGGCAAAGATAACAACGATATACAGGCAACGATACACAGGCAAATATGACAACAATACACAGGCAAAGATGACAACGATACACAGGCAAAGATGACAACGATACACAGGCAAAGATGACAACGATACACAGGCAAAGATAACAACGATACACAGGCAAAGATAAAAACTATACGTTGGGAAAAGTAAAAAGGACACGTGGAAAGAGATATATGTAACAACGATAAACAGGAAGAGATAAAAACGAAACTGAAGTGAAAGCAACGATACATAATACATTTAATCAAGATATATTGGAAATATCAAAAAGATACACGGGGAAAGAAAACAGCGATATACGGGGCATAATAACAACGATACATAATCAAAGATAACCACACTTCGGGAAATATAACAACAACACATAGGAAAAGAAATTTTGCCAGGATAGCGGCATTAGCCTACTCTTTTTGCATTTCCAACTGTCGAGGGATCTTTTTATTGTCCCATCCCACTAGACGCTTTTTCCATGTCAGTCCCTCCGACCTGCATCACTGACAAAGGGAAACTGGGCTGAAAAATCCGAAAGTTCATCTCGACCTTTGACGGGATTGAACCCTGGACCTTCAGGTTAGCGAGCAAGCGTCTAACCCACTGAGCAACCGCGGCTCCCATCGATAAATTGGAAAGTGTAACAATGATACATGGGAGAATATAACAAATATAACACATGGGGAACGGTAAAATCGATATATGGGGAAAGGTAAAAACGATACATACGGAAAGGTAAAAACGATACATAGGGAAAGGTAAAAACGATACATGGGGAAAGGTTAAAAACGATACATAGGGAAAGGTAAAATCGATATATGGGGAAAGTTTAAAACGATACATGGGGAAACGATACATGGGGAAAGGTAAAAACGATACATAGGGAATGGTAAAAACGATACATAGGGAAAGGTAAAAACGATAAATAGGGAATGGCAAAAACTATACATTGGGAAAAGTAACAACGATACATGGGGAAAGGTAAAAACGATACATGGGGAAAGGTAAAAACGATACATGGGGAAAGGTAAAAACTATCCATTGGGAAAGGTAAAAATGATACATGGGGAAAGGTAAAAACGATACGTGGGGAAAGGTAAAACGATACATGGGGAAAAGTAAAACGATACATGGGGAAAGGTAAAAACGATACATAGGGAAAGGTAAAAACGATACATGGGGAAAGGTAAAAACGATACATTGCGAAAGGTAAAAAAGATACACGGGGAAAGGTAAAAACGATACATGGGGAAAGGTAAAAACTATCCATTGGGAAAGGTAAAAACGATACATGGGGAAAAGTAAAAACGTTTCGTGGGGAAAGGTAAAAAAGATACATAAGGAAAGGTAAAAACTCTACATGGGGAAAGGTAAAAACGATACATGGGGAAAGGTAAAAAAGATACATGGGAAAAGGTAAAAACGATACATGGGGAAAAGTAAAAACGATACATGGGGAAAGGTAAAAACGATACATGGGGAAAGGTAAAAACGATACATGGGGAAAGGTAAAAAAGATACATGGGGAGAGGTTTAAAAAAAGATACATGGGGAAAGGTAAAAACGATACATGGGTAAAGGTAAAAACGATACATGGGGAAAGGTAAAAACGATACATAGAGAAAGGTAAAAACGATACATAGAGAAAGGTAAAAACGATACATAGAGAAAGGTAAAAACTATACATGGGGAAATGTAAAAACGATACATGGGGAAAGATAAAAATGATACATATGTAGGCCTAAAGGTAAAAACGATACATATGGAAAGGTAAAAACGATACAAGGGGAAAGGTTAAAAAGATACATGGGGAATGGTAAAACGATACATGGGGAAACGATACATGGGGAACGATACATAGGGAAAGGTTAAAACGATACAAGGGGAAAGGTAAAAACAATACATGGGGAACGATACACAGAGAAAGGTAAAGACGATACATGTGGAAAGGTAAAAACGATACATGGGGAAAGGTAAAAACGAAACATGGGGAAAGGTAAAAGCGATACGTAGTGTGATGTAAAAACGATACATGGGGAAAGGTAAAAATGATACATGGGGAAAGGTAAAAACGATACGTGGGGAAAGGTAAAAACGATACATGGGGAAAAGTAAAATGATACATGGGGAAAGGTAAAAACGATACATAGGGAAAGGTAAAAACGATACATGGGGAAAGGTAAAAACGATACATGGGGAAAGGTAAAAATGATACACGGGGAAAGGTAAAAACGATACATGGGGAAAGGTAAAAACTATCCATTGGGAAAGGTAAAAATGATACATGGGGAAAGGTAAAAACGATACGTGGGGAAAGGTAAAACGATACATGGGGAAAAGTAAAACGATACATGGGGAAAGGTAAAAACGATACATAGGGAAAGGTAAAAACGATACATGGGGAAAGGTAAAAACGATACATTGCGAAAGGTAAAAAAGATACACGGGGAAAGGTAAAAACGATACATGGGGAAAGGTAAAAACTATCCATTGGGAAAGGTAAAAACGATACATGGGGAAAAGTAAAAACGTTTCGTGGGGAAAGGTAAAAAAGATACATAAGGAAAGGTAAAAACTCTACATGGGGAAAGGTAAAAACGATACATGGGGAAAGGTAAAAAAGATACATGGGAAAAGGTAAAAACGATACATGGGGAAAAGTAAAAACGATACATGGGGAAAGGTAAAAACGATACATGGGGAAAGGTAAAAACGATACATGGGGAAAGGTAAAAAAGATACATGGGGAGAGGTAAAAAAAAATACATGGGGAAAGGTAAAAACGATACATGGGTAAAGGTAAAAACGATACATGGGGAAAGGTAAAAACGATACATAGAGAAAGGTAAAAACGATACATAGAGAAAGGTAAAAACGATACATAGAGAAAGGTAAAAACTATACATGGGGAAATGTAAAAACGATACATGGGGAAAGATAAAAATGATACATATGTAGGCCTAAAGGTAAAAACGATACATATGGAAAGGTAAAAACGATACAAGGGGAAAGGTTAAAAAGATACATGGGGAATGGTAAAACGATACATGGGGAAACGATACATGGGGAACGATACATAGGGAAAGGTTAAAACGATACAAGGGGAAAGGTAAAAACTATACATAGGGAAAGGTAAAAACAATACATGGGGAACGATACACAGAGAAAGGTAAAGACGATACATGTGGAAAGGTAAAAACGATACATGGGGAAAGGTAAAAACGAAACATGGGGAAAGGTAAAAGCGATACGTAGTGTGATGTAAAAACGATACATGGGGAAAGGTAAAAATGATACATGGGGAAAGGTAAAAACGATACGTGGGGAAAGGTAAAAACGATACATGGGGAAAAGTAAAACGATACATGGGGAAAGGTAAAAACGATACATAGGGAAAGGTAAAAACGATACATGGGGAAAGGTAAAAACGATACATGGGGAAAGGTAAAAAAGATACACGGGGAAAGGTAAAAACGATACATGGGGAAAGGTAAAAACTATCCATTGGGAAAGGTAAAAACGATACATGGGGAAAAGTAAAACGATACGTGGGGAAAGGTAAAATAGATACATAAGGAAAGGTAAAAACTATACATGGGGAAAGGTAAAAACGATACATGGGGAAAGGTAAAAACGATACATGGGGAAAAGTAAAAACGATACATGGGGAAAGGTAAAAACGATACATGGGGAAAAGTAAAAACGATACATGGGGAAAGGTAAAAAAGATACATGGGGAGAGGTAAAAAAAAGATACATGGGGAAAGGTAAAAACGATACATGGGTAAAGGTAAAAACGATACATGGGGAAAGGTAAAAACGATACATAGAGAAAGGTAAAAACGATACATAGAGAAAGGTAAAAACGATACATAGAGAAAGGTAAAAACTATACATGGGGAAAGTTAAAAACGATACATGGGGAAATGTAAAAACGATACATGGGGAAAGATAAAAATGATACATATGTAGGCCTAAAGGTAAAAACGATACATATGGAAAGGTAAAAACGATACAAGGGGAAAGGTTAAAAAGATACATGGGAATGGTAAAACGATACATGGGGAACGATACATAGGGAAAGGTAAAAACGATACAAGGGGAAAGGTAAAAACTATACATAGGGAAAGGTAAAAACAATACATGGGGAACGATACACAGAGAAAGGTAAAGACGATACATGTGGAAAGGTAAAAACGATACATGGGGAAAGGTAAAAATAATACATGTGGAAATGTAATAATTATACATGGGAATAATATTATGGTAGCTGGTAGTTATCAACTCCTAAAATATTAATTTACTGACGTAAACTCTTTAGTCATGAAACACCAACATATAAATTTAAAACCTATTTATTATAATAAAAAATTGAAGGACCAATAATTTAGATTGCGGAATAAAATAATGAAATGATATCATATTGCAATAAACAGTTACATATTAATGATTCTATGAATAAATTACGAAATGTTTATTCAAGGTAAACACATTTCATCTTTTTATCTGATGAAAACACTCTGGTTGACTCATTGTTAAATACATGTTGTATAACCATTACAATAACTACATGGCTCTGTTCTTCTCGATGTTATTTCTTTCCCCTCTTTTCTTTAATCTCTGGAGTTAAAATTCAAAATTCGTCAAATGTCGAGATAAACCATAGCATCTTATTGGACAAACCCGAGGCACCGTTTGCTATAGGCTGATCTCGACAGTAATTGTAACAAGAGTAGGCTTATGCTGCTTTCCTAGCCAAATTGTCCTAATTGTGGCGCGTTTGTCCTTCTTCATTAGCCCTTAAGGTGCACAAAGTAGGGCGTAAAAATTGTAGATAATTGTGAATAATGTACTATTTGCAAATACTTTTTACGTAATTACTTACACAATAAATAAAACAATTATTATGAATGGATACTTCAAAAATATTTTATTATTTCAACGCTTCAATGTGGTTCTCAAACCGACATATTAATTTGTAAATATTTTTTATCTCACTTATTTAGTCATTATAAATACTTTTCATCTAAATTTACTCATTGTAAATACTTTTCATTTAAATTTACTCATTGTAAATACCTTTCATTTAAATTTACTCATTGTAAATACCTTTCATCTAAATTTACTCATTGTAAATACTTTTCATCTAAATTTACTCATTGTAATTACTTTTCATCTAAATTTACTCGTGGGAAATATCTTTCATCTAAATTTACTAATTGTAAATACTTTTCATCTTAATTACTTTTAATCTCAATGCACTCATTATAATAATGTTTCATCTAAAGTTTTTCATTTTAAATAATTTACATCTAAATTTACTCATTGTAAATACTTTTCATCTAAATTTACTCATTGTAATTACTTTTCATCTAAATTTACTCATTGTAAATACTTTTCATCTAAATTTACTCATGGTAATTACTTTTCATCTAAATTTACTCATTGTAATTACTTTTCATCTAAATTTACTCATTGTAATTACTTTTCATCTAAATTTACTCATTGTAATTTCTTTTCATCTAAATTTACTCATTGTAATTACTTTTCATCTAAATTTACTCATTGTAAATACTTTTCATCTAAATTTACTCATTGTAATTACTTTTCATCTAAATTTACTCATGGTAATTACTTTTCATCTAAATTTACTCATGGTAAATTTACTTTTCCATCTAAATTACTTTCATCTAAATTCCCATTTTTCTATCTAAATTTACTCATTATAAAAACTTTCTCAATTCTAAATTACTTTTCATCTAAATTTACTCATTATAAATTACTTTTCATCTAAATTTACTCATTGTAATTACTTTTCATCTAAAATTACTCATTGTAATTACTTTTCATCTTAGTAATTTACTCATTATGTAAATATTTCTTACTTTTCGAAAAGCTTTCTTCTGAGACATTTACTAATTCTAAACGTTTTTCTTTTTCTTATTTACTCATTGTGAGTATTTTATGCTGTATTGGATTGGATACTGTTCATTGCAAAATTGTAAAAACCGTCATTTGTAGAAACAATAATTACAGAAATTATCCTTGTAAAGTTTAACATGATAATTTCTCATAATTCAAGAATTAAAGATTTGGTATTCGAATTTGTTTGTTACTTCTATATAAAATAGAACCGGTTTCTTACAAGATACCAAAATAGTATTTATTTTTATCTCATTTTTTTTTATTCAAGTGTGAGTTATGTTTTTATTTATTTATTTTTTTGTAGTGAAGGGATTAATAATACTGAAAGTCGAACTTTGTACAGTTTATTCCGGTTACTACATACTTTTTAAGCAATAACTAATAAGTCGAGAGCTATTTAATTATATTTTTATACGATATTCAAACAAAGAGGATAATATTTTCCATTAGGTATAATTGTTGATTTAATTGATTAACATTTAATCATATCTTTATCAAATATTTGTAACCTACTTATAAAAGGTATCAAATCCTGTTTTCAGATCAGTTTTTATTAAAAAGACTGATTCTTTACACTCTTCTCGTCATATTTTGTCAAAATCGTTAAATAAATTTAATGACAATATAACATGTAGGTCAATTTTAAACTAAATTTCTAGTTCAACTGGTCTAATTATTTGATTTCTCTGAGTTATTAGCTTTCCATGTAACTTTTTAGACCGGCACAAACAACGAAAATTTCAACAGAAATAGGCGTAGGTAAAGAAGCACAAGATGTATAGATATACATTTTTTTGACTCAACGTATGAGCATGTGAAACGTTGAGTTAATAAATGTCGGAAATAGTATATCCATATATCTTGTACTTCTTTAGAAAATTCTCATTATTACATTCAAGGGAACTGGGTTATGGTCCGATAACAATTCGGGATGATATAGACTTAATTAAACGAACGGATAAAAACGTGGATCATTTCTTTCGTTGCACCATGTTAATTTGAATCGTGTATTCGAATCAGTCAATAAGCCGTGGGAAATATATTAGATAGTTCTAATTTTCGGCATAAAGATGTTTTGGTTTACAGTTCTAGTGAATTATACCCAACTACGGTGGTCCGTATACCAACCACCGTACCCACACCACCACAACACCCCCCCCCCCCCCAAAAGATCTAGTTTGGGTATTGTATTTATAAAGGGTAGGTAAGTATTGATCACGATCGTATTCTCTTGTTTTCCAGTCTTTTACTATCCTCATAATGAGTAATAAAATAGGAATGCTGTGTTTGGGAGTGATTACCATATGAAGTGTGAAATCATTTTGTTAAATATAAAAGTGGGATAAGTCGTTGGTGAAAGTTTTTACCGCCGAATGGATATTGAATAATTCTCAATAGACTGGTGAATAGTGCCATTTAAATAGAATAGTTCATATTGGTCTATAGATTAGTAACAAAACTAATTAATAATAAAATAATCAATTTGTTCATTATATATTAAATTGATTCATCGCCTATTTGCCTCATTCAATATTCCAAAAGCATTTTATATCATTTCTATTATTCTACTAGACTCCATCAACTCAGGGGAATGGCCATCGTAATAATATTTCAATGTTTTAGATGATGCTTTGGTCTGAATGAAAGCAGACAATTTATCCGAACGTATCACGTTTTATAGAAATGTACACAAAGTGTATCTCGTCGCTAAATCTTTTTATAGATTGCGACTCCAACAATTCTTTGTTTTGTTTGTTTCTTTTAAAGTGTTCAATCTACATTTTGAATTTGTTATTAAATTAATTTTTACAATTAACTTTTTTAAATTTGTTTTTTTTATCTATTTTAATTTTGTTTTTAAATTTGTTTTTTTTATCTAATTTAATTTTGTTTTTAAATTTGTTTATTTATCTATTTTAATTCTGTTTTTAAATTTGTTTTTTTTATCTAATTTAATTTTGTTTTTAAATTTGTTTATTTATCTATTTTAATTTTGTTTTTAAATTTGTATATTTATCTATTTTAATCAATTTATTTTTCAGTGTAATTAAATCTATTTCTTTTAATTTATGAAATCAAAGCAAAGCAAATTTTATTAATTCAGTCAATGATTGATTCAATCATTCATTCATTCATTCAAAATCTACTAACAAAACTAGCCTAAGGACAAACTTATCGAAGATTTGTCCCCTGACTAAAAGTTTATTGAAACTGGACACTTTACTAATGATCAGGTAATTATACAGTTCCGTCCCTTACCCGTGATAGATATTTAGTATTTGAAATTAACACTGGTTTCCAATTAAGATAATGGACCTTTAAGTAAACCCTTTCTACTAGAAATTAAACTGCTATTCACTATTCAATGAATAGTAGGTACTAATACTATTAGTTAAATGACAGGATATTTGTAAATAATAAATCAACAGCTATTTGATCTGTCACATACCCATAGCAACTCAAGCCTTTTAATTCATAGACCAATAATATATGTAGTCGTTAAATTACTATTCTCAGACATGTTTAACTTCACAATAGGATTAGAAAGTTGTAACAAACCGCAATTTCACGTTACTTTGAACTTATCATACTATTTCCTGCGGGATTGGTGGAATTATCCATTAAAAGTAATTGACAAGGTACATATTTAATTGCCGCCCAGCAGCAACTCTATGTCTAGTTATTTCGACATTTGACACGGGGAAATATGAGGTGTATCAAGTACATGTATTTAAATTAAAAACAGATTATATGGAAGTGACGGCAGTTCATATTTCTACCCACGATAATATCCTCCATATGATTTGCTAGTATTGAATCATTGACCATGAAATTTAAATTACATATTCACTTTTTTTTAATTATAGTTTAACCGACCGAAGAAATTTCATTTTGAAATTAATAGCTGAAATAAAGCTTAATAACCTCGAACATGTACAAAACATGTCCTTTACATTCAGACAGTTTATTCTTTATTGGAACAACATAGGCAGTATAGCATGGGCTGCATTTTTATATTTGTATAAAAATTGTTGTCAAAGTTGTGGTTCAACAGAGGCACTATGTACATATATGGCCGCCTCTGTATCCCCCACCCCCATAGAATCCCCACTGTGGTGATTTGGAGCTTCAAGATAAGAGAGAACGCAAACGTCAGACTATTCACATTGCTCGTATTGTGTACTAATTAATATGGACGAGGCCGACAGAAGTGGGATTTCAATAGCTTGAAATGTCAGAGGTTGCTCTACATTATTAATAATCAGCATTGAAACAGCATCTCTGAAAAAGGACAAGTATCAGTTGGTCATAGCTCTCCAATGAGATATTATTACCTAATAACATTAAATGCTCTCATTTAAATCACTTTATCTGGCGACTCAGGGGAAGATATCGTGCTTTGAATACTCGGAGTCTATATACCAGCTGACACAATGATAGCGTCATACATAACCTTTTCTGTAGAACTCACTAGGCTAGACTTGTGGCATAAAGTCATGCATAATAAACATATTTATTCATAGAACTCATCATTCTTTTATATCAAATAACGTAACATAAAGGCGAAAACTAAAGATATAGAAATCACTAAGAATATTAAGAAGAAGAAGCGGTCCAATATTATCGCTATTAAATACCATTCATCAGTGTTTCTTATTTGCTCGGAACTATCACACAGTTTGTTACCAATACCTTCCATAGCACAAAGCATTTTTTCGTTAATCTTCAATAAGTCAGAAAAAGCATCTGATGAAATTTCCATCCTTAACGGATAATGGTTCGAATATTGTTCAGTATTGCTTTTATTCGGTTTTCTGGAAGGTATATCAATTTGAAATATAGATGCATCTCCATTTAGCTTGGTTAACTCATTCTCTTCTTTATTATACTGTAAAATATTAAACATGTTAAGTCAGCTTTAGTTTGTTTTACATGGGCGAAGAGAAAAAGCTATTTCCTGTCCTAATTCCCGGATCCAACTAGCCAATGGTAGAATCTACTAGAAACTACTGCTAGAAGGTTATTGTTGGCACCTCGGGGGAATGTGATCAATTGCTGTAAAAATGGCCTAATGGCCCGGAATCTATGGCAATCTCAGTTGCTGATTGTCGTTTGATGCGACTGATACAGATCCTTAAATCCATAGTTGACCACCTTAAATGATATAAGGCGTGTCGAGAGCAAAAAGAATGTGTCGCTTCTCCATTATTGTCCAATTGTCGACATCTCGGGCAATATACAACAATCTTTGTAAGATGAATTTTAGTGGATAACCCCACCAACACTATCTAAATCACATCCATCTCTAAACTGAAATCAATAAAGCTTATTACCCTTTTAGATGCATTCGAATCTGTCATTGGATGAGTGGTTTGTATACAAAATACCTTCCCTAAACCATTTATGATAACATATCGTAAAGCTTTCGGTGCACGGTATTCTGTTTTCCCTCTAAAATGTATGTTTAAAACCAAAACTGTCATCAGGCAAGATAAGGCCACCATCACCATCGTTGCCGCAAAATACAAACCTGAAATAGTTTTAAATTTACTTATAACATAGTTTCCGTGGGATAGGTGACAAAAAGGGAAAGAAACAGCCACATGGTCCGTGGAACCTTTTTTCAAAGCTCCATCTCTCGTCAAAAAGTGACTATTCGTCTAAATTGCAAATGTACCAGGATTAGGATTTCAATTCTGGAAAGCGATACAACTTGGTCAAAATTCAGCTCCCTCAGCTGGTAGAGCAAATATGTAAATGACTAACTTGGCGAACTAACCAATGACAGGTAGTGTTTCTGATGATGGTGGCATGGTGTCAAGAACTATTAGTTGAAACACAGCTAGAGAAAGTAACACTGTCACTTCTAGATTCACTTTCTCACCGGAGTCCGAGGGTAGAATAAACCCTAATAAGGCTATAGTTGATATTAATACACATGGAAACAATAGGTTTATCACATAAAATAACGGTTTTCTTTGCAACTTTAGCTGGTATATCACCACCGGGTATGGGATATCATCGAATACGTTCACAATCCGCTCAGAATTGAAACTTATCAATCTCCATTCTATGTGCTGAACGTATCTACTCAGGTCGGCGTTTCGTAACGGAACAATATCTACGTCCAGGCCGTTATGCATCCACATTCCAAAAGTAAGGTTACAAACTTGTTCATCAAATGGGAATATTGAAACATCAATGCTACACAAACTGACGAGCACCACTGGTAAATACTGACGTATGTCGCCTTTTGAAGATACACTTATTCTGTAGTTCTGTATATTTTCACTTGATGTTTCGGCACTGCTTAAAACGTAAAAAAATTGAAAATTTAACAGTAGGGAAATTCGAAAACTAGCCAATTTAGGCCCAAAAGTAAGCGAATCAGTCGGCATTACCAGCTACCAATTAGCATTACAAGAAAAGGCACATACATTTTCAATAGGATAGGAATAGCATATCTTGTAATTGAATAGTATTTATTTCAATCCCGCAATTGTTGACCTGTTTCCCTTGGAAAAAAGTTTTATTCTGCATAATGTAAAGAGCTTTTATTCACCAAACCTGATAATTTTCTCGTGGAATAAAATGTTCTAAAAATTTGCTTATCTAACTGTAAAAACTTCATATTTAAAATGGTAGGTCGAATTCTCTAATAATTCCATTGTAGCCCCTTATAGTCACAACTCAAAAGAATGTAAACGACCTTCTAACACTAAGACACCAATTTTCAGATGATCAAAAAGGAAGGTGATCGAAAGCTCACCTGTCATACAGTGTCAGATCTGGGTACCAGAGTTTTTTTGCTGGAACTACTACACTGTTAATATTTCGATAATTAGAAGAATTCCAGGTAAGGCGACAGTCTGACCAGGTCTGAAACATAATTCATGTAATGTTGAACAAACAATAAGTTTGAATCTTATCCAGGCCCCGAATCACATTTGATTGTTCGGAAGGGCAAGTACTAGGCCTAAATGCGGAGAACCAATTGTTGAACAAACAATAAGTAATGGGGTAGATGGATAAAGGTTCTTTGATAAAGAGATATTGCTTGTGTTCAGAAGAAACTGTTAGAAAGTCCTTAGTCACACTTGATTGTTCGGAGTAATCCGGGTTATTGTCTTACTTAAAACAACTATATTTTACAAGGTTCACAAGTCCGTCGTGACAGGGATCCTTTCTACCAGCTGGTCCTTGGCGAAGCCTCTTGGCATTGATCTTTCCCGGATCATCCGTACCCGTTTACAGCTGGGTGGACTGGAATTATGAGTGAAGATGACTTAATCAAGGTCATCGAACTTTCACAAACGGATCGAGTTTAGAACTCACGTCCGACATTGTCAACGTATCCAAACAAATGGTGTCATGACGTTACGAACCAACGCTCTAACCGCTGTGCTATAGATCCCCAAAGCTATGGGCGTGATCATATCTATGTTCATTTAAATTGAAAAACATCTTTTAACTGAGGTAGTATTATACTTAATAAAACTATTTAAAGTCAACTGTCATTGAAAGATAAGTATCTGATGTTTATCTTATTATACACCGGATTACAAAACCAGATGCAACACCAAACAGGAATGTACCGTAAATATTAGTCAGAAAAACTTACAATTCGTAACCAGCAATTGGTATGCAGAATCTGTTGTGGCTCATCCTGAAAATAGGTAGAATAATACAATGACGATTGTGAGACCAGTCATCACTGAAGATATTTTACAGTAAGATAAACACATTTCGTTATATTATATATAACATAATATATAAAAAATACATTATAAGCTATACTCTTTGGTATACGAGACAAAACATTATGCTTAAATTTTTTTTATTTTATTGTCAACTATTTTCTCATTGACATACAGTCGACAAAGCACAACAGAAGATGGCAAAAGCGGTTTTATAGTTATTGTTACTGGTACCAACTGAAAAGGCTGAAATATTAAAATCACATTCAGGTCCTGAATTGATTTGAAGGCTTTATGGAGCCGTTTGAAGAATTCGACTTATTTACTCGAGGTTTATTCAAAATGGCTGTGAACCATGTTCGGGAGTGTTATTTTTATGTAAAAACCAAGCGTTGTTTCGTATTTAAATAATGTGTCAATTGTGAAGATTTATCATTATATTTTTACCAATTATTTTAGTTTCATGATTAAGTTTTATATGACATGGTATAAAAGAGAACCATCTGTCACCTTATTGACTATTGAATAAGAGCCGAGTAATGTGTTACCTAAACTAACAGTTTTACAGACAGTTCAAACACTCTATCACGGATTACGATCTCTTGTAACACTCTTAATATTGATTATATGATACTTATACTCGGTCTCGTAACAATGGCAGCATGGTGATCATTTAAAATATAGGTGCAATATCAAAGAGTCTAGTTGAAGCCTACAGTAAATTGCTATAGATCGACATGTCTAACATTTGCTCATCGTGGTATACTGTTATTATCAAATGTCAGGGGTCTGAAATGAGGGAGCCGCGTTGGTTCACTGAGTAAGACGCTTGCTCGCAAAACAGAAGTTCGAGGGTTCAATCCCGACAAATACCGAGATGTACTTTCGGATTTTTCATCCCGGTACTCCTTGTCAGTGGTTCGGGTCCGAGGGACTGAAAAAGGTCCCCGCGGATGGGACAAATAAATAACCCGAGGCCCAGTGAGCCAAGCCTATGAGGTGGAGAAGAGTAGGACGTAAAACTCCATTCATGGCGTCAGATACTAGAACTATCCTAGTATAATATGATTCTAATACAAAAGATAATACCAATCATTAGAATGGATTTAAAGAGACAAACAAGTATCAATAATATATTTTATGCATAGGTCTATAAAAATTGTGCTACATGGTCTTTATCAATATTCAAATGGGGCTTTAAAACAAACCATGCCATCTGCTTAAGGGTTGTTTTTTCACGAGAATAATGATAGAGCTCTATAAATAACAATTAACGTTCAAGGTAAATATTTACTAATCCTCTCCGCCAGCGAATATTCCTTAAGGGATCATTAAATGTCCAATCAGAATATCGACAAAGAATTTAATCTATTTTCTTATTTATTTCCCGTCGATCGTTTTCCCTGATTATTGTGTAAATAGCAGGTAATATTGTACAGATGACGATTTAGAAAGTACATGTACATTTAAAACATGTGAAACTTTTGTCATATAATTGAAAATCTGCAAGCCAAGCTAAATTTATGTCAAATACGAAAACTAGAGAACAATATTTCCATGTCAATCACAATCAAAGACAGAAACTATACTTTCATTCATTACAGTCAACTACAGAAAACTACCTTTTATGTCAATTTCGGTCAACTACAGAAAACTATATATTCATGCCAATTACAATCATCTACAGAAAAATATATTCATTCAATTTTCAACTACAGCAAACTACCTACATTCCAATTGAAGTCAACTACAGAAAACTACATTCATGTCAACTACATACAGCTACCTTCATGCCAATTACAGTTAACTACAGAAAACTGCCTTTATATGTCAAATTCAGTCAATTACAGAAAACTACATTCATGTTAATTGCAATCAACTACAGAAAACTACATTTATGTCAATTTCAGTCAATTACAGAAAATTACCTTCATGTCAATTACAATCAGCTACAGAAAACTACCTTCATATCAATTGCAGTCAATTACAGAAAACTACCTTCATGTCAATTACAATCAACTACAGAAAACTACCTTCATATCAATGAGTCAATTACAGAAAAACTACATTCAAAATTACAATCAGCTACAGAAAACTACCTTCAACTCAATTGATGTCAATTACAGAAAATTACCTTCATGTCAATTACAATCAACTACAGAAAACTACCTTCAACTCAATTGCAGACAGCTATAGAAAAATACATTCATGTCAACTACAGAGAGCTACCTTCATGCCAATACGGAAAACTACATTCATGTTAATTGCAATCAACTACAGAAAACTACATTTATGTCAATTCAGTCAACTACAGAGAACTACCTTCATGTCAATTGCAGTCAACTACGAAAAACTACAGTCGTGAAAATTACAATCAACTACAGAAAACTGCATTTCAGCCAGTAAACATCAATTACAAAAGGCTTACCTCCATGCAAATTACCAATAGTTACCGACAGAAATTTAAATTAATTTTTTCATTATTTTGTCTCAATGACATTAAAACTATAAGATTATATAATAAAGAGTTCTCACCAATTCTATAATCTGACGTAAAGCCAGGTCCATCACGACACGTACAGTATCGTTTTTATTAATACTGCATCTTGGTCTGACATCTTTCTGATATCCTTTATGTAATAACTCTACCACCAGATCTTCAGATGTGTTCGTTTTAGCTGTGGACAGAGGGAATATATAAATGAGGGAGAGGTATTATGCTGATATGAGAATGGCACCGGCTTAAGTCAAAGAGCTAGGCATCTATATTTCAAAGTGCTGTTAGTTCAGTGAGTATATTCAGACATAACCAAATAAATAGGAATAAAAAAGATAAAGGATAATATTCTGGTGGTACCGACTCATAATGATTATCTTAAAGAAATATCAACAACCGATATACAGTATACAAAACGGACGGCTACTATATCATATTGGAAATTAATAGAGAGGAAACGTTCAAAGAAAATCACAAATAAGCATTACCCGAGAAATCTGATCCTGCCCAGTTCTTTAGATGTGCAGATGTCTCATCCGTACGTGGCAGGAACTGGGTAGGGTCAGATTTGTCGGGCTACAGCGAAAACAATGTAATAGTTACAGTGCATCTATAATCCAGACCAAGGGTAACAGAAATAATCCGAAAGCACACGAAAGCACCCGATACGAAACGGAATTGAAAAGATTCACAAGCAAAAAGCTTTCTATTTCCCGTACTTTCCCATTTGTTTCAGTCAAAATATTTGTGTATTCTATGGATCTGATGTGGTTCAGTAGCGAATTCTCTTTTTAATTTATAGCATGGCAAACGAATATACGGATAAATAAAACATGGATGTATACTTCAAGAAAATTTATTACTTTTTACGTTTCGATGTGCTTCTTACACTGTCAGTGGTCATCGGGAATATAACGATTGACTGTGAGAATCACTTTGAAACGTTGACAGTAATAAATATTCTTGAAGTATCCATCCATAATAATTGTTTAATTTATCTATATGCTTCTGATATGCCATTGAAATATTAAATATATGGATATTTACCTTGTATGCACTTAACAGCCATAAAAATAAAAACAATCCGAACAATTTTCAACCAAGTCACCATCTTATGTAGTTTAAACTAGTCCAGTTTAAGTGATCTGTTTTTAACCATAGAGCAAACTCTAATTGTTTTCAATTGAAATCTGAAAACAAAATTAATGAGTTTTTTATACGAAATTAATCAACACGCAATTCAGTCGTTAGATTATCATTTCAAACAAGAATTATTCTAACAAAGATGTGTGTTTATCCGATCTATACACTTATATAGGTTAGTTTATACTACGTTCTTTAATAAGGGATAAAATGTAGGATGTAATACTGCATGTTAATCCATACTATTTGTTTGAATATGGAACCCTCCAATAGAGATTGTGTTCAATTAGTCGTGCAGTATTATTGCAAACAGGTTAAACGGTATATAACTGTCTAATTGACACACAGTTACGACACGTGTTTTGGTTCTCGGTCATCCTGCAAGCTTTCTCTCGTCTACTCTTACTATGCAAACTAACTAACAATTTGTAATCTGGTTCAAGGGAACCTTCTCTCTAATTATACTCTTACTATTCAGACTTTTTCTAATTTCTAATCTGGTTCGAGGGAACCTTTATTAGGCCACGGAGTAAAGATGATAATAGACAAAATCCAATGTCAAGTCAAGTCCGGGGTTATACATAGAGTAGAAAATAGTACAGCGAATAAAGTCCGCATCATGTTCGGATCATATTCGCTTCTTCTATTTTCTACTGTATGGATTTTTCCCCGATCGGACATAGGATCTCATCTATTCCAACTCCATACACATACATGTGATACACCAAAAATCATGCCTACCCAAATTCTTAATTTCAGATTAAAATTGTTATTTTTGAATTTGAAAGTCGATCAAAAACGGAAAAAGATATTATCGTATACTATTGAGTTTTATTGTACACAATGTTTCAACAATTTACATTGCCATTTTCATCATTTTAGATGGCAATCATTTTATTGATGACAAGGTCAATTTTGTAAACCCAGACATAGTTAGTATACCGTAACATCGTCTTCCTTTATTTAAACTTTAAAATTCAAATTCAACGCTTGAAGAAGATACTACATGTATTACACCGTGACAGGTATAAAAACCTATCAGAGTACAAGAGAACATTAGTCAGAAAAAACAATACTTACTAAATTGATCTGTATCCTTCTTGATTCCTTTATTTCCCTGTTTCATTGCCTTAGATATATAAAAAAAATATATTCAAGTCTATAACATTGTGAGTCGTTTCTTATTTATTATGTAAAAGCGATTTGTACAATAAGTATTGTACCGTAATAGAAAAGTTGAATCAGTTTACGCATGGCATGTGAAATTTGCCCATTGCCCTCTTCGATTATTTTGATCATCTTGCAGGATGAATAAGAGACAACGATTTCAAAATAATAAATTATAAAAATAATCTCTTGCTCTTGGTATTTCTGTTGCCTTCAGGCAATTCTAAAAATATATAGTTATAGGCCTACCTCTAAATATCGAGCAAGTAATTTAGCTGAATTGGCAAGGCTCTAAAAATACCAGACTATTAGTCCCTAGAAACCCGTGTAGGATACAAGAAAAAACAATGATCTAATTTGCATGTATGCAAATCGTATGCAAATGAGTTTCCATTAGCGTCATTAAGGCGACTGTGGGGTAAATCAACTTACCGTTCCCACACCTTTGGTATTGATTTGTGTCTATAACAATGTATTCTACACACAATTTTCCTTTCCTACGAGAATGCTACCATTAATTGAAATAAATGACGGACCAGTCCCTTTAGAGTTTTGAATCACTTTGCACAAATAATAGATGACCAAGCATTAAAAGAAATCACACAACATTTTGTTGGCACACAATTCAGTCGTTAATAATCCAGATGCCATTATAGAAACGAAATTCTAATAATGATAGTGACCGCAATATAATAGGCCGTTAAGTTAATTGAAATGGACTCGATAATCAATGATAAATTATTAGTCATAACTGGACCTACATTAGATTGATCAGGTTAAGTCATTTCTGACAAGAATAATAGGCCTTTTATGAAAACATTAAGCCTACTCTTGACAATGATATCAAAAAATGAAAGTTAATTAAATTCTGACTTCAGATAAAAATATAACGCCAAGCTCAGTTCTCTGTTATCTATTGCTTTAACCAAGGAAAATTTGGGGGTGGTTTACAGCAAAACATGTTGTAGGCTACTTTACGGCCCTGTCGTATTCGAATCACCAAATGAATGGTGTACAATACAATTAGACAAATTATCAAGATATAATCTAAACTGGCTGTTTAAAAATCGCTTAAAAACTGATATTTCTAATTATTTAATTAAATTATTTATTTATTCATAAATGTAACCTAGTGACGCGTGTAATTGCCATTTACATGTACTTTTGTAAAAGTCCGAAGCTTGTTAGGCCTATAGCTTTCTGGAATCTTTTTCGAAACCATTCGTCAATGACCACTACATCTTTAAATATCAATGCTTTTTTATTTCAAACTTTCCAAAATTGGACAAATTGTCCTTCGTATGGAAGTGGTGTCTAAAACTACTAAGGTAAACCTGACTAAAAAGTAAAAAAAGAAATGATCATAATACATTACATTTGGTTCGTACTAGATCTATACGATTTTTCAAAATACTTCAAAAACTTGAGAAAGTGTTTTGAGTTGGTCCATTTCGATGTTTAGTATATCCACACTATCATCAACTGGAGGCTATTTCTTGCTCAAAACGAAGTGGCAACGAATCATAAATTTCAATTTACAACACGAGTTGCAACCGTTTGCATTTAATTTTTGAACATTTATTTTAGAGTTGACGACAAAATTTTTTACATCGACAATGGCACGCATTCAAGAATCAAGATTTGCAGCTTTAATGAACGATGACAAAAAATCTGACAAACAGAAAAAGAATAAAAGGCCTCAACAGGCTCAACAAAACCAAAATCAACAACAACAAAGCAAACAGACAAACAAGAAAAATAAAAAGAAGTCGAAGGACCAGGTTTGCATTGTTTTTGTTTATTAATAGGCTTATTGCATATCTATATGTTTGCAATAAGCAAAAATACATGTCAGTTTTATTAACTGGAAAATAATTATAGTGAAACCCTTCTAAACCGGCAGGCTATCGGACCCGTGAAAAGGCGTGATAAATACCGGTTTGACCGTTTCGAGGGATTGCCGGTTTACTGGAAGTAGAAGTTGTAAGTGGCCATTGTGGACAGTGTGGTGGATCTGAGCTAAGAAGTGCATTTTGCTCTCATTTTATATAGATCTTAGACATAGATTTTGATTGCAAGTTATGAGCCTTGGAATGTAGACAGGTCTACAGAAAAACATCATGCAATAAATGATGTAGGCCTATGGTCGGTAGAATACTTGAATGTTTGTTTTTCTTTTTCCAGAGTCAAAATAACAATGGCCAAGCAGCAGGTAGACAGCATCTATCCAGTGTAAATAGTAATGACTCAGTCAATGAAAATACCAGTACTAATAATATTGAAGAATGGAATCAGTGGGTTTCTCGAGATGCAGAGGTGATATATCTTGATTCTTCTCACCAAATATTGACAAAGGGTACTCAAGGCCGAAACATCGTTATAAAAAGTAGCTATAAATAACACATGGTTTGATTCCATTCAGTTGGGCATTCTCATCAGAACTAGTGCAACCGATCGACCACCCATCTATTTTAACTGATTGCCCCAGTATCCTAGTGATCCTGATAGGACAAACCTAGGGGAGTATCCAACCCTTTCAACAATCAACTGGTATTTGGCCGAACTCTACAACTCCGTCAAATATTTATAATATAGTAGGCCTACATATTTGACAAAAAAAAAGATTAAGTTCTCTGTCACACATCGGTACCGGTACGCCAGTAAACAGGCCATACACGTCAGTTTAAAAAAAAAAAAACTCTTTGCTCGCTCATAAAACAAACAAATAAGATTCATCAACAAATGAATTGTGAACACAGATGTTGTAGTAAGAATGTCACCCTTGCTCCTAGTCCTTGAACTCTCAAAATTCAGATTTTAAAAAATACAGTTAATCTGAGTTGATAATGGATAATAAAACTAATTCATAATGATTGTTGGTGATTGGTCAATTAGACATAATGTTTTATTGTTAACGAGGCACCCACATTACTTTTCATTTTCATTTTTAGAACACTGAAGAAGCTTACGAAAAAGACTTAGAAGCTGCATTACTGATGAGTAAACTAGAAATTGAAGAAAAAAAACATGTATGTATTTATAGTTGGTCAGATATTTTCATACCGGGATGGATCTGTCTATTGTTTTATGGAATAAAAGAATACCTATCAAACTTAACCACAATTTTCACTGCAGCTTTCTATAAAGTATACTTCGATACTACATAATGTTTTGAAAATGTCTATTAATATTCTATAGAACATATAGAAATAGAATATTTCAAAGAAAGATTTTTTGTTATTTCTAAGTTACCATTTCCAGCCCGAAATGAATAGAGTTTTTAGTCCTAATCTTCTGCACGTTTTCCCCCGAGAACCATTTTACTATCTCAAGTATTTGATGAAAATGAATTGACCAAATTTTATTTCAGCTTAAAAAATTAGTCAAATCAGCAGAAAATGGTAAATCTGAAGAATCGAATCAAAGTAAAAAGAAAAAGAAAAAAGTAATGAGTTTAGAAGAGTTTAAATCAACTGATTTAGAACAAAAAGGTTTGGACAGAGTTTGACTTAATATGGTCACATTAAAATGCAGCTCTAGATTTCTTACAAAAGGTTTTGTTTGTGCAAATTATCAATTGTTACCTGGAAAATCTAAATTAAAGGGGCACAGTCTTGATTTGTTTAGCTAATCAGAAATAGTCTACAGAGCTTACCTTTGAAATTTGAGCCTTCAAATCCATGGGTATACATATTTATCCGTGTTTGAAAATCATAATGTCTTAAGATATTATGAACATCCCGCCATATTGGAAAATCAAAGAGTTATAAATAGACTACTGCGCAGGCCCACACTGATAAAACAAAAAGAAAGTACATGTAATAACAATTGTAGATTTTGTCAACAGGACACACAATTTTCAGACTGACTGAAGACCAGCCGCGTACAGCACGGAAAAAAATAAAAAGTGAAATTTTTGAGGTATATTTCAAGGTATTTTGCGATTTTCTTAGAGCTTGAGTATTTCTGAGGACTGTTTAAATGTAACAAAGGGCCAAAACGACCACTAAAATCAAGATTGTGCCCCTTTAAATCTTAAAGAGACAAATTTCGTGGCTAGTTTTATTTTAGAATTAATTATAAATCAAAACACAGTTTAATTGTTAAAAAACATGTTTTTACCATTCTTGTTTTTCTATCTTTTAGAATGTGAAAAAAGGGAAAGCCCTGATCCTGTGACACCAACCAAAAAAATCCCCCCTCACAAAGCCAATGATAAATATTTTGATAAAGTTGAAGATGATGTCAGTAAAATTTTACGAAAAGAAAAAATACAAGAAGAGTATAAAAAGGTGAAATTTGTTTTAGATTTGTTAAACTAAAATTTATCTGCTAGAAATTAATCTCATTGTCAAATTTCATAAACAGTTTGTAAATTTACTTTTTATAATGGCATGATACATTGTGCTTCTACTGGTATAATGAGATGTGAAATCAATGCTATTTGTTTCTGAATATTTGTAGCATTATGCACAAGAAAATGTAATGGCATCCAAATACCAGTCAGTAATAGAAGAAAAATCAGAAGAAATAGCCAAATTAAAAGAACAGTATGAGAAATTAGCAGTGAGTTTTGATAGCATTGAATTTATATTGATAATTTTAACCTTTGGATATTGAGTGTAAACCTCATAATAATACCCTGAACTCCAAGAAATATAACTCAAAGTATATGATGTTATATATGTTACTTCATAATGACTGCTTGACTGGTTCCGCCTGTAGATATTGGGTTGAAAGGGTTAAAAATGGTAATCAAAAAGACACATGACCAGTACTACTGGCTTCACAAATGCATATTTCAAAAATTGTAATTAAATATTATAGTCCAATCCTTTTTTTTAGGAAGAACATAAAAAGGTGAAAAAGAGAAACAAACAGTTGTGTTTTATATTAGCTGAGGGAGAAAGTAAGTATTGTATTTTGTCATTGACTTTTTGTAGGAAATGGCTTAATATAGTATAAACTGCACCTGTACCTCACATGGATGCCCTGTGTGCTACAGGCTGTGCATGTTAAAGATACTTGACGGTTTGAAATCGCAAAAAAAGTAGGCTAATTCCGCTGTCCTGGCAAAATTTCCCTCATTGCACACAACATGGCGTTGCTCGTCTTCATTAGTCCATATGGCGCAGAAAAGTAGGATGTAAAACGTTCATTTCATTTTCATTTTTGTACCTCACATGGCAGAACCTATGGCCCCTGGTCTCAGACTATAAAAAATGTGCTACATTATTGTTCAAGATTTTATTGAATTTCCAAATTTTGCTCTCTATGTATATCTGTATTTACTATGTGATATTTTTTAGTGAAAGATAAAACTGAAGTATTATTACAAGTAGAAGAATTGAGTCATGTTAAAGATGAATTGACTGATCAGGTAGTTTTATAATGAGGTCTCATATTTACAAAGTTAACAATGATTGTTCTACAATGTGTTAAACTGTTGCTCCTACAGATAAAGTCAAAAACTAATAAAGAGGCTTTTGAGCCTTTCAATACCTTCATGTTTTAAGGCATTTAACTAACAAAGACAAATTGATTGACATTATTAAACAACTTTTACAAAAACGTTTAAAAAAAGAGAAGAATTTGAAGGTTTTAATCTTGTTTTACAAGAAATGATTGTGTATCTGTTATTGTTCAAGGGAAGTAAATACAACTTGCCATTTACCTCGTCAAAAAAAATGTTTATTCTTTTCTCTATTCTCTTCTTTCATTTTGACACAGGTAGCTGAATTAACTGCTGAGTTAGAAAAAGAAAGATCAAAAGTTCACTCTTTAAAGTCAGAATTGGATAAAGTGAAGGTAGGATAGACAAAATGCATATACATTTATCGATTACTGGTCATGTTTACTTCCCTTTGTAAAGTGACTGTAACAAGAAAATGTTGTTCAAGTCTTATGACTGTAAAGAGGTTTTTTATACGCCCACATGGAAATGTGGACGTATATTGCCGTCGCCCCTGTCCGTCCGTCCGTCGGTCCGTCCGTTGGTCCGTCCACATTTGTTGTATCCACGATAGAGGCTACAGTTTTTATCCGATCTTAATGAAACTTGGTATACATGTATATATTGATGATATCTCGGTAAAGTTCGAAAATAAAAATTATCGCATGAACGGTTTTTGAGTTATTGCACTTGACTTAGTAAAAATGCGTCAAATTTTGGTTGTATCCACAATAGAGGCTACAGTTTTTATCCGATATTAATAAAACTTGGTATACATGTATATATTGATGATATCTTGGTCAAGTTCGAAAATGGAAATTATCGCATGCACGTTTTTTGAGTTATTGCACTTGACTTAGTAAAAACTCGTCAAATTTTGGTTGTATCCACAATAGAGGCCACAGTTTTTATCGATCTTAATGAAACTTGGTATACATGAATATATTGATGATATCTCGGTCAAGTTCGAAAATTGAAATTATCGAATGAACAGATTTTGAGTTATTGCCCTTGACTTAGTAAAAACGCGTCAAATTTGGGTTGTATTCACGATAGAAGCTACAGTTTTTATCCGATCTTAATGAAACTTGGTATACATGTATATATTGATGATATCTCGGTCAAGTTCGAAAATGGAAATTATCGCATGCACGTTTTTTGAGTTATTGCACTTGACTTAGTAAAAACGCGTCAAATTTGGGTTGTATCCACAATAGAGGCTACAGTTTTTATCTGATCTTAATGAAACTTGGTATACATGTATATATTGATAAAATATCTCTGTCAAGGTCAAAAATGGAAATCATTGCATGAACGGATTTTGAGTTATTGCCTTGACTTAGTAAAAACGCATAAAATTAGGGTTGTATCCACGATAGAGGCTACAGTTTTTATCCGATCTTAATGAAACTTGGTATACATGTATATATTGATAATATCTCGGTCAAGTTCCAAAATGGAAATTATCGAATGAACAGATTTTGAGTTATTGCCCTTGACTTAGTAAAAACGCGTCAAATTTGGGTTATATCCACGATATAGGCTACAGTTTTTATCAGAAATTCAAATTTGACGATTTTTTGATGAATAGTTTATGAGTAATTGCCCTTGACTAAGTAAAATTGCGTAAAAATTCATTTTCTGTAGACACTATAGAAGCTACAATTATCTATGGATTTTAATGAAACTTGGTATGAGCATTGGAATTGATAAGAGGGCGGTCAAGTTCGATTTGGATGATATTGGGATAAACAGTTTTGGAGTTATTGCCCCTGCCTCTATATTTGTTGTAGACAAAATAGAAGCTACAATTTTCAATGGATTTAAATGAAACTTGGTGTGAGCATTGGAATTGATAAGACAACGGTCAATTCGAATTTGAAGATTTTGCGATGAACAGTTTTTTAGTTATTGGCCTTGACTTAGTAAGATTGTGTCAAAATTTTATTGTGGGTTCAATAGAAGCTACAATTTTCAATGGATTTTGATAAAACTTGGTGTTTTTTAGTTTTTGCCCTTGACTTCAATATCCATCTAGTGAATGTTTTTGAGTCATTGCTCTATTTATTTTTCAAATTCAATGCTGCCAGTGGGCGTATGTTACCTTGCCTGGCAAGCTATCTTTAAACTTGTCAGATGTATCTTGGATGATGCTTGATTGGAGAGTTCTGTACACGTTCCATCTGTGTTCCAATTCTGCCGCCAATCAAATGATATGAAAGTGAATATGTCACATTAAAATTTCCCGCCTATATCCTTCTCCACCGTTTTGAAATTTGTCTGCACCCAGGCCTACTAATATTTCAGCATACATGGAATACTACTGCAACTTGTTTTATTCAACTCTCTGGTGATTCTTTAACAGGTCAAACTTCCAATCAAGTTGCACCTTGTCATAAAGCATTCTATTTGCATGACTTTTCAGGAGATGTTTATTTTTCTTGTCTATTAAAACTGTACTTGATTTCTTTAATTGCACAAGCTGCATATAATATCAACAGGCCTTTATATATATATATTTTCAGGGTAAAGGCAAGTAGTGAAAATAGATGAACTATGAAATTATTATGGATTTCTGATATTAAAATAAACATTGTACAATTGGTGCCATAACAATGATTGTAGAGTTCCAATCATTTAGTCAATCACTAAAATTGATTATAAATTAAATTTTATTATCCAATGAGATTGCTATATTTCCTTAAATCTGGATTTTTATTTAAGTTAAGTTTTGGAGAATAAACCCAAGATTTAAACCTATTTCTTATTTGATATTATTTTAAGAAATGTTCTGTTTCTATATTGCTGCTGGTTCTGCAGTGTTCAATGAAGTTATTTTAATATAATGGTTGCTAGGGGTTGAAAGCTGATCCATGGAAACATTGGCACTGTCATTGACAACCATGCAATCTATAGTGCTACAACATCTTTCATTATCTCACTTTGTTCCGACATTAATTTTTTATTTTGTTTTGTTAAAGTTAAATTGGATAAAAACTGTATTTTTTGAATTCATTCTTTGTTAATTATTTTTCTGGAGTAAGAAAAATGTCTCAAAGGATGAGTCAATGGAACTTTCTGTGATAGTATCCAAAGATATAAATGAATTATAATCAGAAGTTTTTCCTGCCTTACTGAATTTACAATAACAAATAATTCAAAAGGGCCCAAAAAATTAATTGTTTTGTTAAAAGAGTGTACAATACATCAATTGTAGAGCAATATAGAAATACCACTGTTAATATAGTGCTCAATACATCAATTGTAGAGCAATATAGAAATACCACTGTTAATATAGTGCTCAATACATCAATTGTAGAGCAATATAGAAATACCACTGCTTAAATAGTGCTCAATACATCAATTGTAGAGGATATAGAAATATCACTGTTAAAATAGTGCTCAATACATCAATTGTAGAGATGATATAGAAATACCACTTGTAAAATAGTGCTCAATACATCAATTGTAGAGCGATATAGAAATATCACTGCTTAAATAGTGCTCAATACATCAATTGTAGAGCGATATAGAAATACCACTGTTAAAATAGTGCTCAATACATCAATTGTAGAGCGATATAGAAATACCACTATTAAAATAGTGCTCAATACATCAATTGTAGAGCAATATAGAAATATACTGCTAAAATAGTGCTCAATACATCAATTGTAGAGTGATATAGAAATACCACTATTAAAATAGTGCTCAATACATTAATTGTAGAGTGATATAGAAATACCACTGTTAATATATCAGTTGTAGAGCAATGACAGAATGCCACTGTTAAAATAGTGCTCAAACCATCAATTGTAAAGCTATAAGAGAGTATTAAACAGAATTAAACCATGTTATTACTCAAGAGTTTAAACTATGCTATCTTCAGCCTGCATGATTTATGTGCAGGAGGTTCTATTACCAGTCAATGCCTCTTAAATTTACAATAAAACTTCAATATACTGCCCATCTTTAATCCTTTTGTTTCCTGCTAATGAAATTAACCTCCATATACTGCCATCATAGATTGTCATATGAACTACTGTAAACATCAGTTTCGCTTGCGATAAGGTCAATATCGCTGATTAGAATGTCAAGCGCAGGGGAAAAAAAAACTGTTGTTGCTCATTTTCAAGTTACTGCCACCCTTTAAATGCTGCCAAAAATGTCTCCCCCTCTTAAACTAGTGGACCATTAAGAAGGATAACTGTATATAACACAGTCTGGCTGTTGTTATAGAGTTTATTATACATAACACATGTATAGATAGTATTATTTACATCAAATAAACAATGAGATATACAATATAACTCAATATTTCTCATATTTATATCGTCAGTCTTCTTAAAAAAACAAAAAGGTGAGCTGAGTCACAAATAAAAGAAATAAATAAAATATTTTGAAGGATTATTTTTATCACAAAAATAAAATCACAAACACTGTCCTAATCTAAGTGCAGGATTCAGGACAAATCTCACCTTGGAAACCATTTTGAACAAAATATAAATATTCATGAAGTTTTAATATAGGCATGTATAGAAAACGACTGAAACTCCTCCGTTGTGTCTCAAGAAGCTGGATTTCAGCTTGTAGAAGGCTAGATATCAGGATCCGATTGGATGCAGGGTGTGCTCACAGGGAGTAAATAGTATTGACGTATGAGATGCCTATCTGAAAAGACAGACTTCTTGTTACTCTTGATATCACATTTCAATCTTTATTACGTCATAATCATTAACCTATCAATACTTTCATTGTCACTAATGACGGGTGATCCAGACCGAAACATATGACCAGAATAAAATATCAAGAGTAACAAATAATCTGTCTTTTGGGAGTTTCCCAGTCATATCTGAATGCTATAATATGTACTAGTTATTGAGATTGTGAGATATATGATGAGTAGCAGTGGCCCAGGAGCCTGTTTCACAAAAACTTCACTAAGTTTGATTTTATTGTTCCAATGGTCAGATTGGTTAATCACTAAAATTGAGTTTTTATTAACCAATGTGGTTTCTGTATTTCTTAAAATCTTGATTGTATCTTTGTTAAAATTTTGTGAAACAGGTCCCTTGTTTTCACCTAATTTGGCAATATATGCATTCTTAACTTTCTAGCTACAATTTAAGAGATTCGTGAGAAAGGGGACAATGTTGAAGACAATTAAATTATAAGACTAGTGCCATGTTTAAAATGTAGCATCTTGATTTTTTATTTTCACAAACTGAACTATGATTATTGGTAAATAAAAAACTTGAACAAAAATGAACCCTAGCTGACCAGTTGGGGTTTATCAACAATGAACTTTTCTATTGAAAGAGTCCATATTGTCAAAAACATCAGTTTTTAAAACAAACAAAAAACCTTCGATGAAACATTATTGGACTTTTTAACACTAATACTGATTAGTAGGTGGACTAATTTTACACAACAAAACGGCCACGTTTTAGTCTTAATAAAAATTAATTAAAACACTTTGGTTAGTCAATAATGCTGCTGCAATCATTACTTAAACCATTAGAATTCTATTTCCTAAGTTCTGCAAATTATTTTAATATTTTTTCGAGCAAATAAATAAAAACAGGCCCTAGATTACAAAAATTGAAACAATTGAATTGGTTAATAAAATAGTTAAAAAATTGTTAATTTTAGCATTAACCAGTCAAATCTTAATATTACATATAAAATATGTCAAACCTTTCAGAAAATAGTGATATATACATGGTTTATAATTAAAACACACAGTTGAATATCATATTAATAATACATATAATATTGAAAGCACATCATACCAATACCACTTAGCATTCCCAAATATGCAATTGCCAATACATGTATTTCCCTATAGAACTCAAACTACAAGAGCATATTGGTCTAAAGTTAAGCATTAAACATGAGCTGAATAGTTAACCCTATTAAGCTGAGTCGATGCTTTACGGACCATATGATAATACAATAAATACCCTAGAAACAGAATTATCAATTAATGTGACATAACTTCAGCATCTTATAAATAAAGTTATATTACTTTGATACAGAGTGTATGGCATATATCATTTACACTCAGTATTCTGGTCAAAGGGTTAAAATAAAACCTATTTTCTAGAGCACTGTTTATAATTAAGCCTATAAGGTTTTGATATCTTCTTCTTTTATTGATATAGATTTAAGACTTTCTTTCTTAAAATTGCTATCAGTTTAAAAACATCCCAAATAAAATCGCTTATATTCGTTAATTTTATCATACCAATCCAAAATAAATTAGTGAGAGCTATATGTGGAACTCGAAAAGCCTTCTTTAATTTGTTCGCTTGGCTGTATCTCATTCAAAGCAAAAAGAAAACCATTAAATTCTTCACCCCAGAAGCATAAAGTGGACAGCACACACACATACATCTATTGGTTGAAGAGAAATGTGTTCCGTGTACAATAAAGAGAGCAAGGACAATCTGTCCAAACTTAATTTCAGCTTAGTTTAATGCTAGGAGGCCATCAATTCATCTAATGCTTTATCTCTATCTACGTTTGTCTTAATCAAAGCTTCTCGTATTTTATCAGCATGGAATCCCAGTTCTTGAAACTGTGAGTAACTGTCTATATAACTGGATGCCTGAAATATATATCTTCTAGATTAGTCCACAAATATTTACATGGTATTTCAAAATATGGCCAACAGAAATATGTCAAATTTCACATTACAAACACCAAACTTTCAACAAGATACATGTATATATGAAAAGGGACATAAATAATATGTAGAAGATTGTATCTTCCCTTTAAAATAACTTGTGATCAAACTAGGTAGACATATTGTAGGTTATATTTAATTCAAATCAAATGAGTGGAGTTTAACATCCTATTCTTCTCCACCTTATGGGCAAATGAAGAGGGGCAATGAGGGATATATAGACAGGACGGCATTAGCGTACTTTTTTGCAATTTTCAATCGTCTAGATATATCTTTAACATGCAGCATGGGACCTCTGTGATCAGCTCCTCCAACCTGCAGCAAGGGGGAATCAGGCAAAATTGAACCTGGATCTTCAGGTTAGCGAGCAAGTATCTAACTCACTGAGTCCTAATATAAGACGAATTTTGTTAACAATATCATACTTTATATACATACCTTTTCAACATTACCAAATAAAAACAGGGCAGATTCTGACTTCATAGGATTATAACCTTTACCAATTAAACAATCAATATGACATAGATGATCTATCACCTGAATCAAACAATACATACATTATATTGGGGTTTTCATTTCATATTCATAGTTCAACAGGTGTTGCTGATACACTTTCAAGTAAACAGTCAGTAAGATTTCAGGTATTTGTAAATAATAAACCTTACTTATACTAATGATAGTCAATATAAAATTAATATATTGAAAAAACATTTGTTCTGAATAACTTCCAATTGTATCATTTTCTACATTCAAACTATAAATCTCTTGCTCACTCTATTTATCATTTTTATGCTGAATTCTTATTTAATATTTGTTCCAATATTTCAGACAACTTAAGCAGTTTGTTTGATATCGACTGACCTGTTTTTCATCTTGACCTAGTTTGGCCACAGCTCGAGATGTCCTTGGTCGTGGGAATCCCATAGTACAGAATTTATTTACAAAGATTTGTTCTTGTTTAGATAGGGTAGAGTAAGGATCAGTTTCAGGAGGGGTAGAAGTTTTAACTGTAGTGATATCTGTTGTTTTTAATATTGGTTTGACTGGAGGAATAGGTGGCACTGGTTTCTTCTTTAAATCCCAATTCTTAAATAAAGTCAAATAGATTATTATCAGACCTGGGTAGTCCTAATCAACATTGCCATTTTTCTGGCCGGCAGCAAGTTTAATATATAATTGTGTCCAGTAAGTTTAATATGTTTACTGATTCTTGGCAAAACCTTATGGCATTGATCTTTCTTAATTATCTGTTCACATTTAAAGCTAGGTAAAAGGAAAGTTGATCATTTCAAGGTTTCACTGACCGAGATTAGCGCACAATCTGTTGGAAGAAACCAAGCAAATGTAATAATCATTCACATCAACCTGTGAGAATATTATTTTTTAGCAGCAGAACAATACGGTGAAATTTCACTTACATTTTCTTTGCATGCTATCCATGATTATGTTATTTTATGTGGTCATTTATTTAGTTGGCAAAAGCAATAATTATTACAAACTACATTGATTACCTTACTGTAGGATTTAAAACTACTATTTTTGACTTACCTCATAATGTGGATTTTCTGCAGGTCGACTAGGAATTGGAGGAGGGGTATGTGACATAGAAAAACGCGGAGACACACTTCTTTTGGCTGGTGACATACTAAGATCAGGATTACTCCTAGCACTACGTAATCTAGCCTCGGGTAAATTCTCATAGATATCAGAATCCTGATGAGAGTTATTTGTACAGTGTATATTAGCTGTTTGTTGTAAAGTGGTTGAAGGATGTAAGTTATAGTAAACTGATTGGTCACTAAATGAGGCAATAGTTTCAGGAATTATTCCATTGACTCCGTTAATCACTTGTTTCACACTAGTTTGAGCAGTATCCAGTTTAAAATTAGATTGCTGTCCTGGTGGAATAGGCGGTAAGACTGATTTCAATAATTTATTCTGTCCAGAGTTTGAAGGCGCACTGAAAGATGCCTCAGTCAAAGACTCGGAAATCTGAATGTTTTCTTTATTGTCATTGTTAAAAACAACACGATTTTTGCTGAAATCCACTTGGAGAGCTACATAATCTCCATCATCTAAAGTATTAGATACCACGGTTGTCTTTAATTCATTTACAGTTTTTCTAGGTTTAGCTGTAGGTTTATCATCCTTAGCACCACAGTTATTGTTATTAGTATTATTCCTTGCTGATGTATCTTGAAACAGATTTTTTAATTCTTCCTTTTCATTTATAGCTTGTAGATCCAAATTTTCAAACGCATCCTTTTCTTTTTCGAACATGGACAGGTCTATGGGTGTTGTTTTGTTATTGACTGCTAGTGGTGTTGGGTTAGAATTGCTTTGTATAGGTGTGGGGGTTAATATACAGTCAAAGTTCGGGAGAGCTGGTCGTTTTGGGATATTTGAAGTACTTGTATCATTGGACACAGGGTCAAAGGTGAAATCATCATCACCATCTTCATTACTACTAGAGTCTGATTTACCCGTTCTAGTAAATTCCTCCAACTCTCTAGCTCTCCTTTCCTCGGCATCCAGTTTCTGAATTCTATGTGTTTCCTCTTTTGCTCTGATCCATGCTAAAACACCTTCTTCTGTTTCAAATGTGTACTACAAATAGAAATAAATCACATCAAATCAAACATGAAAGACAAAAGCATATAGTCATTAGTCTTTCCACACCAAAAAGGTCATACTTAAGTTATTTTAGGGTCTGTGTACTCCTTCTCACTAAATATTAATAATATTCAAATGTAGGCCATTAAAAATCCTAATAGATGGAAAATATTCTGAATAAAAATAAAAACAAATGACTTGTTTTCTACATCAAACGAAAATAATGATAAATATGGCCTTACCTGTTCCTCTAACAATGTACATTTTTTAGGAGTCAGTAAATCAGGAGGAATGTGAATCTACAAATAGAAGTTCAACATAAGTTAAGGTCACATTCAACCACCCAATTTTGAAAGGATATGTTGTATCACCAGTTAATAAAACTCAATAGTTATTGGAGACAAAACAAAATGGGATAATGCAACCATATTTCAAGTCGCCAACCTCTTTAATTTCATTGATAATGAAGGTAGCTTGAAGATAATCTCATTTCATTTAAAGGCTTATTTTCAATCTCAGCTTAGAGTGTGAGACTTAATTAAGATCATTAGACTCTTACCTACAGACTTAAATTAACTGTACTGTCAATAAAAAACCCCACAAGAATCCATAGAAAAACTTTAGTCAACCTACCTTTTCTGGAGGTTTAAATTTGGGTCCAATTTTAAAAGGAACACCATCTAAACAAGAGTGTATTGAACCTAAGCCTAAATTTTAAAAAAAGAAAAAAGTGTTTTTTAATTTATACATAATCATATACATGCATATCCATAATCTCAACCTTCAAGGACCGTCTTCATTAGCCCAATAGGTGCAGAAGAGTAGAACGTAAAACTCTATTCACTTCATTACAACCTTAAAGGAAGTTGAAAATGCTACTCAAATAAAATTAAATCTATGTTTAGCAGGACCATATCATTTTAAAAATTGATATTCATTAGATAGTATGTATACCTTCAAGTGAGTTCAAAGTTCGTTCACCATCTCTGTGTTGGGACCAATTTGATGCCATACTGAAGCAGCAGGTTTGAAACTCAAAGTTCTGAGCCTATATACAATTCACACTTTATCTACAACAAAACATAGTTAAATCAATTAATCATATTACCATTACTTCCTTACAAATTACATTCTTACCCAATAAGAAAGATTTCAAACACAACGCTTTAACGTCACCAATAGATAAAGCTAAAATTAAGTGCAACCTTACTATATGATGAAGGCAATCATCATATGCTGCTAAAGTAATCTATGAGTAGGCCTACCGGTAGATTTAGTTCAAAAGAACCCTCAATAGTTGTATGTTGACTCTATCAATCTCACATTTAAATGACTCATGAATTTAATTACCTAGATTGTGTAATCGGCCTGGGCACATAAAATATCTATAAAACTTATTGACACAGATCTCTCAAATTTGCTATACAACGTCTATGGAAAAAATATCCATAAAGTGTCCAAAATTGTCACCCTTATTAACAGGTATTTTTATTTTATGGTAATTACAAATTACAACCTATGGAACCAGTCATTACACTGCCTCTTGTCGTCATGCGGGTATAATAATAAGTAAATTGTCATCACTGACAAGTGACACTGAATCAGATGTCGACGAATCAAAAACAATTGATTAAATTGAGAGAGGATAGGTCTATATTACCTCGTTTGATTTTATTATAAGCCTTTCAGGGCGAAATAAAAAAGCCCAAGTATTTAGGCAATACCTAGACTATCACGTGAAGTTTTTGCCTGATATTTAATTATTTGGAATTATTATCAATACTTACGATTTTCAAGGCGTAAAAAGTCCTTGTTTTGGTATAAAATTTCATCCATATTTCTTTGACGTCACTTCCCAAAATAAACGTAAAGGGAGGTTATTCTTATATGGCTGCGTTCGTTTACTCGTTGTTATTGATCTGAATTAGTACAAATTTAATCCGAAAAAAGTTCGCTTATTCCTGTTTCATCGTAAATGAGCTCAAACATGATAGTTTTTCACTTACAGAGTAGTAGGCCTTATGATTAAATCTTAAGGTATTTGTCAAATGCCTTTAATTTTCTTCAAACAATATTTTCGGAAATGCAGAGTTAAATTTTAAATCCTTCAACTACCGAAAAGAAAATGACTGCGCAATTTCATGAGGTTTGCTAAAAAAGCACCGACTAGGGTCACAAATATAAAGATGTTTTATAATAAAAAAAATAATTTCTGTAATTCGTATGGAGTTTTGATCACATAAATTGTACTGGTAATCTACAATAAACCTACCGAATACAATTATATGTTCATGTTTATTCCCTTATTCATTAAAACAAACAACAACAATGTGCCTATTAGTCCCACCTTGTGCTAAAGATGCCGGCTTTTTTAACAATGAAATATGTACATGTATATTAGAACTAAACGTGCATAAAGCTCATACTATCCTTTCACTGTTAGTTAATGATAAACAATGTATTATAACTTATTGAGGTAAATTTATCTTTATCATCGGGGCATCGATAACTGTAAATCAAAAGTTTTTCCTGATTTTCATATTGAAAATGGACTCTGGAAATCCGTTTCGTGTTTTCTCTCTGGTGAACGATATTTAATTCAAGTATACATATTGTTTGACAAATTGACGTTTATTCAGCTTTGAAGAATTTTCTCTAACAGCACTTCGAAATATATCGTTCTAACTCTATTATCACATACACAACGCTTCAGTTCTACTTTAGTTAATTAGGATTAACATTGTTGAAATTATACCAGACATCTCAACAAGGTTATAGAATTTGCAAGTACAAAGTACCAGCAAGTATTAATAGTAGGTGATTTTAATTTCAAAGACATCGACTGGAAAAGAGACCACTACTAAAGAATCAGGAACACCAACATACGAATTTCTTACCACAATACAAGATAATTTCCTAACCCAACATATCACCGAACCTACTAGAATGAGATCAACCAACAATCCGTCAACACTAGACCTTATTCTTTCTAGCGACCCTGACCTGATAAGAGACCTTGATATACTTCCCACTGTTGGTAAGAGTGACCACGCCACAATGCTCATAAACCTCTCCATCGTATCCGAACACAAGCAACAGACCAAACTCAAACCGCGATACTACAGAGGAGACTCCGACCAAATGCGTCAGTGCCTTTTACAACACGACTGGCAACACGAACTGAATCAACTGAACACAGAAGAGACTTGGAACATGATTAAAAAAACTTTTAAGCAAGGAAATTTCCGACCATGTCCCAATTCCATACCAAACCAGCCAGAAAAGGAATAAAAAAACTCTGGTACAACAGTGAGGTCATAACAGCCATAGAAGTCAAAAGAAAACATTGGTACAAGTATGTAAAGCACAAGACAGCACAACACTATGGAAAATATAGAGAAGCAAGGAACCATGCAACAGCAGTTCAAAGGAAAGCGCTACGAAAATTTGAAAGTAACATTGCCAGCAACCTAAAAACCAACCCCAAGAATTTCTGGAAGTTTATTAAATCCAAATCCAAATGCAGATATCCGCTGAAAAGTCTAACCAATAAAGATGGTAAAATTCTTCTTGAGGACATAGACAAGGCAACTGAACTCAACACCTTCTTCAGCAGCGTCTTTACAATTGAGAATACAAAAACCTTACCAAGGACCAGCATATTGGAATCAAACAAATCAAAAATGGAAGAAGACATCATAGAAACAAAACTCAAACTAGAACTGCGTTGCAGTACTGAAGGGTTCCTCTTAAAGGTTTTATTTAAAAAGTTAACATATGTCTAAATGTTAACAAAATCAAGTGATATTAGAACTCTTTAACAATTCATGTGTTGCCATTCAAATTAAGTTCAACTGGCCTCACTTCCAGTAATATTGCGTGACAGTGTTCCACTCAAGTTTCGTAAAGATCGCACCGGTAGATTTTGAGAATTTCAAGGTCATCTGATATAACCCCAACAGCAATAGTAAATCTTATAACGTTACTCAACTTTAAACTCAATTTTCTCAAAAACGAAAAAAAATTTCAAAATTCCCTTCGAGCAAAAGTTAGTAAAATAAATGTATTATTTAATACAATAATGCTTTTTTGGTTTTGAATTTAATCCAAAGACTAGTAGCAATTTAAGTATCAAAAAATTGTAAAAAATGATGTTTTTCTTACTTTCGGGTCACTTCCGGGTCACTTCCGGTCAACATATGGCAAGAAATTTGGTACCAATAGATAGGTATTTAAATTTGGCATCTATTGACACCACTTTTATACAAATTGAATGATATTTGTCAAAGTTATGACCAGTTATGCAATTATGCAATTATCTATTAGGGGAGATAACTTATCACAATTATGTTTGTATGAGTATGTATAAGAAGTCAATATACATCTGCAAACATTGTTTTAAGAAAAAAATGTTGAGAATGTAAAAAAATTGAAATTTTGAAAATATGCAAATTCAAAAAATGACATTGAAAAATTGCATAAAAGTGAAAAGTCAAAGAAGCTTATTTTTGCGTTAACATTGCCCGGTGTATAATCTGAAATCATTTTTCAAATCCATTGATTAGTTGCTGAGAAAAAACGACATTTGTAAAAATGGAAACGCTTCAAAATCGCATACTTCGCGCATGCGCAGAAGTCTGGAATTACATTTAAAATCTAAGTTGTAACAACATTATCAGGAAATATGAAAGTTTCGTAAAGATCGCACCGGTAGATTTTGAGAATTTCAAATGTGTAAAAAAAAAAAAAAAAATAATAATAATAATAATCTTTACAGAAATAATAGTGTTCCTCGCGAAACGCTGCGCTGCGAGGAACCCTAAAAACTCAACCCCAACAAATCTCCGGGTTCAGACAACCTTCACCCCAAGGTACTTAAAGAAGTTCATGACCAGATCAAGACACCATTACAGATACTTTTCCAAAGATCACTCTAGGCAGGATACCTACCCAACGACTGGAAAAATGCACATGTAGTCCCAATATTTAAAAAGGGAAAGAAAAACGATGCGAACAACTACCGCCCCATAAGCCTTGGTCTTCGACCAAGGAAACGATAGAATGGAATACTGCTATAATATGTCTCATCCACAAGAAAGGTCCTCGGAATACTGTGGACAATTACAGAGGTATCTCCATACTACCGGTTGTTAGTAAACTGTTCACAAAAGTACTAAACAACAGATTAAGCATATGGTGTGATATCTATGCAAAGATCACCGAATATCAGGCTGGGTTTCGAAAGAAATATATCACTATTGATCAAATATTTAATCTTCAAGGGTTAGTGAGCAAATATATCTCTAAGAAAAGTGGGCGTATGTACTGTCTATTTATAGATTTTAGTCGCGCATTCAATTGTGTTCATCACGAGTGATGACGATATCGCAGACGATATTAGTAACATTGCAGACACAGCATTTAATCTGCAGAAACAACTTGACAGTGTCGAAAAATTTTGTAATAAGTACGGTATGTCTGTGAACAAGAACAAGACAAAGGTTATGGTCTTCAGAAATGGCGATCCTACGAGAAATGGAGACTAGCAGGGGAAATTATAGAATGTGTCAATCATTATAAGTATTTAGGCTTGGTATTTACACCTAAACTGATCTGGAGTAGAGCCATTGACACACTAAAAATGCAAACCAATAAAGCACTTGCAATAGTTAAATGCCTCAATAGAAAACTACTCGGAATTCCGAATCTGATTTAACAGAGAATAGATGACTGTTGCATACAAGAATGGCGATATAATGTAGCTAGTAACTCTCTCTTAAATGATTATTATGTTTATAAATTTGCTTTAGAACCTGAAAAATATCTGTTATGTTATGATATATGTTATCAAGCCCTATGTAAATTTAGATGCTCGGCCCATAGTTTACAGAACGTTAAAGGTAGAGAGAGACTATGTGAGCTCTGTAATATGGGAAAAATTGAAAACGAGTTCCATGTTATCCTCGAAGGTACATTTTACAGCGAAATTCGTAATACCTACATTAGTCAATATATATCTCACAATTTACTGCCAAGTTTTTATAAAATCATTTCAAATGACAGTCTCAAAGTTAGAAGTTTATCTGTCATGCACTGAAGATGAGAAATGTCTTTCCCAGCTAATATTTATGTTTATATTCTTTATTTATGTATATATCTATATTTCATCTCTGATTTTATCAGAAGATTCTTGTATATCCTGAATTGTACATAATAGGCTATAGACCTATGTAATTAATAATTTATATCTATATTACAAAATATGTTTAGCACATTTAGCATATACCATTATTTTGATTACGTAACAAATGAAATTGACACTTCACATCCCATTGACGTCATCTACTTCGATTTCAAGAAAGCCTTTGACAAAGTCTCACATGCCAGATTACTCATTAAATTAAGATCTCTAGCCATAAACGGCGAAATACTTAGATGGATTGAAAACTTCCTCCAAGACCGTAAGCAGAGGGTTATCCTAAACGGTGAACTATCTCCATGGTCTGACGTCCCAAGCGGAGTCCCTCAGGGAAGTGTACTGGGTCCATCTTTATAAATGACATACCTGATGTGGTTGAATTCATCCTGAAGCTTTTTGCCGACGACACGAAGATATTTGGCCCTTGTCTCACAGAAGATGATGTGAAAAAATTCAAAATGATATTCACTCTCTATCTGTATGGTGTGACATATGGCAAATGGAGCTGAATTTAGACAAATGCTGCTCCTTACACTTTGGTTCGAACAACAGGAAACACCAGTACACACTTACAACCCACCCAATTAAACAAGTCCAGGAAGGAAAAGATTTAGGCATCATCATCCATGAAAACTTAAAATTTACTACCACATAAACAACAATGTTAAAAAGGCCAACCAACTGATTGGAATGACTAAGAGAACCTTCAAAAATATTGACAGAGCTATGTTTCTTTCGCTTTACAAATCCCTGATAAGACCAAACCTAGAGTACGCTACCCTTACCTCAAACGTGATATCCAAAACATAGAAAACGTGCAACGACGAGCAACAAAATAAGTAAAATCTATAAACCACCTGAGCAACCCTGATAGACTTAAAAATCTCGGAATACAAACACTTAAGTACCGAAGAAAAAGATATGATGTCATACAAGTCTTTAGAATACTAAATGAAATAGACCATCTGGCAAATACTGATGTCTTACCAAAAATCAAATATAACCGTACTAGAGGCCACAGTGAAAGATTGGAATAAAGACGCTGCAGATTCGATATCAGAAAACACTTCTTTTCATCCAGAGTTACCAACCTATGGAATTCTCTCCCAGAATATGTCATTCAGTCTGAAAATATAAACTTATTCAAATCTAACATCAACGAAGCCTGGAAATCAGACAAAACCAAGTTCACACCGACCCAGTTTCTATCAAATGAACTTGCCTACAAACTTAAAAACATCAACCCAGTCGGCATGTGCACACACAAACTGTGAGATCAAGAAGCTATATACAGCTTATATCAGACCGAAGACCAATTATTATTATTAAAACATAAGCCACATTATATCCAATATTGATTTTATGGAGCCAAATTGATTTGAAGATTTCGTTATTATACAAATTATTGTTGTATGCTTAATTTTACTTGACATTCCTCGAATCAAGCTGACAAAAAACCGGTTTATATTAATATCGATTATAATTTTTATAGGATATGTCCCAGTTTCACCATAGAGCATGCAATTAGCAGAGCTAATGGATATTTCTATAAAATTTTTAATTTGGTATTAATCACAGAAAATCATTGTATTTCCATTAATGTCAGTAAACATCAGCTTGTTAAATACCGCTGTACCATAAAAAAAAATCGAAACCTTTTTATTAATCAAAAAATGCACAGCAATTTCGTTTACGATCCTTCAGATAGAGTATTCAATTAGGGTTTGAAATGAAATGAAATGAATGGAGTTTTACGTCCAACGTTTCTGAAACTTGAAGAAGACAGGCCAATTAGGGTTTGTAAAGTTAATATATGATGCCTTGTTGATAATCAACCTCGAAAATCTCTGATTGGTTTTCAATAAACCACACGATTCTACATAAGTCATTAGAAGATGATATAAGAAGTTTCTCAAGGAAACTAAGGAGGGTCATACATTTATAATTATTAAAATGATGGACACTATCTTTGTTTTTGTAGAGGGGCTTTATAGTAACTATACACCAACTGGCAGCTCTACCCGTTTTTAAGATAGTTTTACTATTATTTCAATGAAATGATTTAGAATATTTTTAATATGCCATATTTTTTTACAAGAGATGTGGAACTTCAATTCTGCACATAATTTAACTCGAATTTTCCATTTTGTGTGTATCCCATAATCTGTAGTTGATTGTACTATTTATTATCATTAGTAAACCGTAAGACTTCCAGGGAGACAACAACAACAACAACAACAACAAAACTTTACTAAACAACGAAGCAAGTTAATAGCAATGAACCATTAGAGAAACAACGGAACAACGCATCAATGAGCAAAGGACGACAACACAAACAAAACGCATACAAAGGCGAACGCACCCAGCTTATTAAATAAAGGGAAGACGGACACTGAGTGATATGCAGTTCGAAAATCTGCAATACAACTACAGTCACAGCTACAGATAAACTGATAAGAGTTCGTTGCGCCAACAAACAAGAGAGTGCTTGAGTTAAACATTGAGGAAGGGGTTCCCGACGAATAAATGGAACCATTATGGATTGGAAATGTTGCGAGCGAACATCATTTTGGCATACGAAACAAGTTTGAAAAGCCCGCAGCCAACATCTTTGAAATTATTAATTTCTTGAAAGAAGAACGAGATGTTGGTCACCAACAACCTCCGAAGAAAAAACTTGAATCTCGATTTGTTTAAGGCACAGAGCGACATATGAATAATGAAGATATTATATGACTTTGCAGATTCTGTTTCGTATTTGCTGACTGAGTAAATACTTGTAATACAAAAAATATATATGAAGAATATTTTGGTTAATTGGCTATTATACCATATAGAATTATAATTAAGGTTCGGGCTGTAACCCGATTAAAACGGCTTAATTCTATTACGATAACAATAATCGTGACACAAAAGCAATCCTATTGTTCTCAAAAACAATCTAATTCCCAGGAAGTCACCATTGTTTTATTCTACATCATTAGTTTTGATGAGGAAGTATCATCTCAATCTGTTAGGATTGAAACTTGGTTGATGTAGAGGTGATAAATAGAAGATAAACGTACCTAAAATCATGTGAGAATCCGTCATACAATACCACAAATTTGTTTTAACCATAAAAGAAAGAAAGTATGTTAATTACAAACCCAAATGCCAAAACAATAGCTCAAACGGGAAATAGTGGGCCGATTACTGTGATGCTGGAAAAGTCCATCCAACATAAAGTCAATACTTTCAAGTAGTAATGAAAGTCATAAATGGCTATTTATGCGCCCATAAAGATTTTGGTCGAATATTGTAATAACTTCAGTCCGTTCACATTTGGACTTGCTCAATCTACAGACTTCAATTCTTAACACATTCTGTTTAATTTTCTGTGGGTCAATGTAATGATGCAGACCATCTCATAATTTTTCACCGAAATATCGTGTTCGACTTAGCGTTATCAATCCATTAATTGTGTAGCTCGTAAATACGTGTATATCTACTGTTATTTTACAGACATGATCCGTACTGGTCTAGAAATATATGTACTATAAAAAGGTATAATTCAAAACATTTTATGACGAAATATTGTTTCAATATCACCACAAATTGTTCAAAAGAAATGTACGACTGTTGACGATGGTTAATGTACAGCAAAATATTTTTATTTAAATTTTTGCCATTTGGCGTGTATTGCCTTGCCTGGCAAGCTGTCTTTCTCTTTTTTGTTGACTATTTCTATATTTTGTGTTTTTAATAAAATTCAGAGTATTAATGAATTTTCCCTACTTTCTTCAAATTTATATTGATCATAGTTTACTTTTGTGTTGTGTTGAATTCAGTACATTAGCATTAGCACAGGGTGTGCCATAAAAGCGACCTATATTTCTTTCTTCCTCATTTTGACACAGATAAGATATTTCCAAAATTTCCTCACCAGTTGTTCCATAATGATGACCATGTTATCTATGCACAATCTGTAGAAATTGAAAACCTTTTACGTAGTCTTTTTCAGTAATTGATAGCGTGCTCTATCCACGCGTCTCACTTCTGAATTACCGCCGCAACCTGCATATCGAAATTGGTTAATAAATCTTGTTATCATGTTAGCCGGAAGGTTTCCAATCTCTTTTCGTTTGTTGTTCTTCAAAGCCTCTAGAGTCTGTTGGCCGAATTCTCTCACATATTGTCTTTGTGTCTGAACTACCGAATTTGTCGCAAAGTAGGCTTCAACAAGTTTTATCCACTGTTGCGTCGCATATTGTTTATTCACATCGTGGAATACCACAAGAAATGTCTAGACCTCTACCCTATATCACATGAAAATAATGGAGAAATATCATTAATACATTTTTTAGAAGAAAAACCAAATAGGTCGTTTTTTATGGACCACTTTGTATATATTATTGATTAAAAAGACTTTTTTCTTCAACCATAAAGGTAATGAGGCATCTTTACAATGTGAAACTATTACGACCTGTACATGTTTCGTAATAGTATGATAGAGTTGGAAACATAATTGTCCGAGGATTCCAAGCTTCAAAAATGAATGAATGAATGAATAAATCGAGTTTCATATCCTTCCCTCTACTCCTTATGGGCCAATGAAATGAGACAACGCCAGGTTGTGTGTGGCAAGGAAAATTTTGCCAGGGCAGCGACACTCACTTTCTGTTTTCGATTTCCATCTGTAGAGAGATCTTGAACAGGTTTGCCATTGTTTTAACAAATCATACCTTAGTTTCAGAGACTAAGCTAATCTAAATAGTGTTTACAACTCACCGTAGACAACCTTCAAATCTGTACGTCCAGAATTATCCTCGTTTGCTATTTAAATGACGACTCACCATTTATTGAGATCCGGCGATTCGAAGATATAAAAAAAAAGATTCTTATCTTGAGGTTCTTTTGCAAGAATTTTGCGAATTGTGTGCATTTTTAGTACTTTTGAAATCTATTTACATTATATTCAAGACACAAATCAATACCCGAAAATTGCGATTCACAGCCTATTTCGTGGATGAATATTTATCATAACATTGTTCTAATTATCATCGAAAATGTCGGTTTATATTTTGGAGTATTATGTCTAATTACGGAAGCGTCCTAGGGCCATATTAACAGACGAAAGATTATATCATCATTAATTTTAACTTGGAAAATAAAACCGAATAATTATTTATTTTGAAATATATTCTCAGAAATAAATTATATTCATTTCATTTCAACATACTTTTCTCAGAATTAAATCAGTTGGTCTGAACCATTTTGCCTCCATTCCAAATTTTGGTAGTTCTTCTATCTTTAATGATGATAAAAAAGTACCCGAAGTGTTTATCACTTTGATGTTTTGCTTCAGATTCCCACGAACTGATCATCTTGTAATCCTTTTCAGTACTCATTTGTACCGGTCACAAAGACGCTGGCAATGTATGTGGTTTGGCGACACAGATTATAATAACTACACTTTAATGTATAGTTTTGTATGCATGGACCATGATTTTTATTTAATTCTGAGTAAAGTATGTCTAAGATAAAGGAAAGTTTGTCGAAATTAAATATTAATTGGTTTTAATTTCGACATAGTAACTAAGATTTAATGGTAAAATAATATTTTTTTCTGTTATAAGTCGATTTCGTATTTAATATGTGGGGTCATATAACTATTTCTATTACCCTTAATTTTTTAATACAATCCTCGAAATAAACCGCATATAGCTTAAATGATTGGAAATATGATACTTTTAAATGACGTTCAACTGTGATATTTGACTCTTTATAGATTGATAATTATCCTATTATTATTGTTTATCAAAGTTTGCGCTTTGAAAAATATCATTGAAGAATAATATTGTGTTTGATAATTGATCTGTTAATTGGTATAGCGTTAAGGTATAACAAACAGGAGTGGGACAACACAAGGTATGGTATACTGGCAGGTGCTCGCAGAACACGCATAAAAAATTTACCGCTGAAAATCCTCACACCTTATCTCCAACATTGGTCTGTGCCTCAACTCTGCTGGAGCATCTGTCGGACGAAGCCAACCTAAAAATGCAGCAAATTTGGCCGACTGTTGGCTTTATATATTATACCTCTTGGGATGTATGAATAAAAAATTGAAAATTTTAAACTTGGCAAAAGGAGTCTTGTTCATCAGTCTTTTACATCAGTGTGAAAACTATACAACAGAATCGATGTATGATCCTATTAATAAAACTTGTATCGATAAGAGATTTATCGAGTGAATAGTTGTGGAGGCAGTCTACTTCATAACACAGTATGTTAAAATAACTATTCATCCGAGTTACCACAGGAAAAAACACCATTGTTTTTATCTTTGATTCAAAACATGGAAGCTTATTCAAATCTTCAACTTTTAATTCTCTAGTTAAGTACCTTCTCATTGTTTTATTTTAAAGGAAACCTTAGTTAATTTACTGAACAAATAAAGTGATTTTCCAGTAGTAAGTTATATCGAGGATTGAAGTGCTAACGAATCACGATTCGACGTATTCGTAGTGTTTTAGTTTTAAGCAGCTTACACTTGAATCGTTTAAGCAATTTATCTTAAGTTGAGAATAGGGATTTTGGTCCATATTTTGGTCTAGATACCCCTGTTAATGTCGGGTGGTTCAATAAACACCAATGAATTATGTAAACAGTTTGTACAGGAAGCACATTATTTAAACCTGATCAAGATATATCGTTTATTGGTGGTTATGATTTGGATACTATTAGTCCTAAATGGTTGATGCTGACTTATCCTTTTTGTGTGATAGAATTTTATTGTTAGTTGAAGAAGTGCAAAGATCTGCCCAAACCTGCACTCTTATTTCGATAAAATTGTTCAATTAATACAAAGATCTAAAATAAGAAATGACGCGGTGTTGAATTACAACATTGTGATTTTCCTTAACACAATGCTGAAGGAACATTAAAAATATAACTTTAAAGTACCTAATAATCCTATTAGTATTTTTAATAATGTAATAATGTGTAATAGATATCCAATTTTTTAGTCATTGCACCTGGTAAATTCACCTGAAGAATAAATACACTTATTAACTCAGACTTTGAGAATTTGACGTCGATTCTAAGAGATGTTATTCCTTTAATATAGTCTGAAATAAGCAAATAGCTAATACTGGGCTTTCCAATTTAAACCCTATTGTTAGTTATATTAATAATACATTATTGGAATATACTCCCAATAGGAACAAGAGACTCATAATATCTAAGCCTTCATTTAACTAATAAAGAGTAATCCGTTGCTAGAACTGATTAAAGTCGCTAATAAATTTCTGACTTTCAATTTTCACCTTACTTCGTTAAGTATATTGCTTACATTGAGTACAAACAGTGTTTAAATATAAGCGACTGTGTATAGGTGTAAACATTATATTATTTGAACTACTATAACGGAAACAAGTGGTTTCCAATACACGTTAACACCACATTTACTATTTACTAGCGCAGTGAGACAACAAAAGAATTGCAACCTTCGTTGTGCAGATGAACGAAAACTAAATAATACACCTAGCAGAGGATAAGGATAGCAGTTTGTACAGTGATAAAGATTTACAAGAAACGGCGCTTGTTAAATGGATTGGGAATAAAAAAAAAATAGTGCTCAGTGAAGTGGATATGAAATGACAAAAAAGGCGCTTTTAGAAGTTAAATAAAAAAGAATTGTCCGTAAGGTAATGAAACAGAACGACAGTAGGCCCATACTAAATTGTAAAGAATTGTAAGTGATTTGTGCAGCATTCTGGCAAACATATCTGTATTCGTTTCAATGGAGTATCTCAAATAAATATATATAGTTGTATAGTTTTGGAGATATAATTGTAAAGAGACAAGATGAATAACGCAACTAACAATTCCACGTGTATTATCTGCCAACATTCGGTAAATATAGCAGTAACCATTCTCCAAATTGTGTTTGGTATTGGAACATTTCTCGGCAACACAATTACATTTATAGTCATCACTAAAACTAGAGGGTTAGACAAAACCCTTCGTTTTTCGTTATATAATTTAGTTATATCTGACATTGTGTTAGGTTTGATATTTATATATCATTATTCCGTTGTGTATTTTTTATTTGATAATCCTTTAGAGTGCTATATACGATATGTAACGGTGTCGATTCTATCCTCTGCCACCCTCATGATAGTGATGTTTTTATCTGTCAGTCGACTTCTTTCAGTAAAATATCCTTATAAATATCGTCAACTCGTAAATACGAAAACGCTTGTGATAATCATGGTGTTTTGTTGGATTAACCCCTGCATCACGATTGTCAGTGTATTTCCTCATTATTCAACTATCACAGAATGTAACTATGTTCTCATCACCAATCAACTGTCCGATTGTATATTCGGTGTTATCATGATAAATGTTGTGATCGTATCCCTTTCTTGTAACCTTGCTCTATATTTAGAAGCCTTGGATCAAATAAAGAAAATAGTGCCAACCTTTCTTGATGCTGAGAAACGAAAAATGGAATTTCAAATGCATCTTAAAGCAACAAAATCGACCATAACAGTTGTGTTGCCTATCGTCGTCTGTGCGACCCCAATGTACGTAGTGTTTTTGGTGATCGCTATTTTTCCGTCGTTTAAGAGCAATCTAACGACACTTTTAGTTCAAAATGGATTTTATAACTTATCGGCGTTTATCAGTTTTTTAAATCCAGCTATTTATGCTTGGAAAGTGGATGAAATACGAACAACATTTAAAAAGATTTTTGGCAGGAAGAAAGAGAATGTAGGGAAAGTGTCAAAACAACGTCAAATAGAAAGTGGACGTCAAGTTTTTGCCATTTCTGAAAATAAACAACCCGACTCGAACAGCAGAAGAATATACATAAGAGAAAGAGAAGAAATTCTTATTTAAATCGTGAAATTTAACTAATAAAAGTGAACAAAAACATGCAATGAAACCATATTTGGGACTTGCCCACGTGTCTAACGTATGTGTGATTTTCAAGTTAATGCTATATGACATGTAAAGTTGAAAATGTTTTATATGCTATGTTATATTATGTAGTGGGTGCAAGGGACTTATATATTGGTTGTGGTACCAACTAGGGCTGCAACGATTCACCGGAAAATCGATGAATCGCGATTCGTTCCTGCTTATCGATGCATTTCGTTAGAAAAAAAAATCGCAATGCATCAGCCTGATTCTGATATTTGATTACTTCCCTTTATTGTACTAAGAACACAAAATCCTAGCGTATTTAAAAAGAAATTCTGTCGTTATAGGATATTAAAAATTTGCTTTTCACGTATTATTTGTTAAAAGTATGTTTGAGTTATTTTTATTTATTGACGAATGAAAAGAAAATCCCCAAAACATATGTTTCTATTATGCTATTAAGTAGTTTTCAATTTGACACACATTGTGTACCGGTACTTTCCTTTTCAAACGTAATGTCTGTTCGCATAGTTATAAATAATTTTTCCCGGAAACAGCAGTATGTTAAAATTAATTTTGCTAATAGGCCTATATTTAATAAGATTTTAGAAGCAATATTCAAATAATGTCAAAAAACGACGTGGTTGAAAAAGCCAGTGAAAATAACGAAATTGAAAACGCTGAATATAAAAATATATAAAAATATAAATCCGAATTTTGGAAGTCATTAGGTTTCCCCGTTCAATACGATGAAAACGGAGTGAGGCACGTACAGAGAGACAAAACGATTTGTAAAAAGTGTTTCCAAGTTGAAATAAATTGTTAATCCTAATGAGATACAAATGTGTATTCTGTGCTTGTGCCAAATATTGAAAAGTGTGTTAAAATGTTCATAAATATCAGTTTTATTTTTCTTTTCCCTTTCAACAAAGAATCGCGATTTATCATCGCAATAAATCGTATCGTTGCACGGGTATCGTTTAGTGTATCGAATCGCCACTTCAGGAATCGTTGCAGCCCTAGTACCAACTTTTTACACAATTAAGTCACTGAAAAACCGAAAAAAAAACCACAACTGAATGGCCACATGAGCTGAAGGAAAAGTACCATTATTCAAAATATTGCCATTATATTAATGAATCAAGAAGATCCATGTAGAAGGCTAAATTAAAATACTAGTATAACATGAAATTTCAAATCAACTTAATGGATTGTCTTAGATGGATTCATTATTTTATAATTTATTTTATTGTATACGTGTAGATATATATTATATTGTCGTTGTCCATGTGTCGGTCTGTCAACATTTCTTGTAATAATGATAATAGCTTTATTCAGTGATATAAGGTCAAAGACCCATAATACATTAATACAATATATAATATTCTCAATATGTATATAACTAGTGTAAATTTAAATATATTGATGATTGATAACAAGATGAGGTGGGGGGTGTACAAACAACGGTGATTATAATCGAGATTTTCGTAATAGCAGAGCTGCCTCTATATATTTGGCGACTGATAATAATAACGATCTATCTGTTGAGGTACATATATGGTGGAAAAGGTTTACATCATAGTAGTCTCTGATATATTTTGCCGGGAGAAAATCAGCTCTTAAATTACTTAAGTGTTTGCATGTGAACATGAAATGATAAGCATTTTCGTTTCCACAGTCACATAAAGGACATATTGGGGTCCTACAGATACCTCGCCTATAAAGGTTTTCTGTCAGGGGTAGCAAATTTAAACGCAGCCTGGTAATATTTCTTCTCAATTTAATACCTATATGACATGCTAAATAAAATTCTTGGCTTAAATCAAATTTAAAAGAATTGTCCTCGGTGAGACTATCGTGTGACATGAATATTTATATCCTTGAGTCTTAATCTCACAGATTGCAAAAATTGATTAACATTTCCAATGTTTTCAACGTAAAACATAAATGCGAAGCCAAGAGAAAATAACAACATTCTCAGATGAGTTACCCAAGTGGTCCGACTTAGATTTTGATCTAATCTTTTTAACACCAGGTACACCTGTTTTGGATAACGTTCAATTGACATATTAACTAAGGTACACCAATATTTTACACATGTTAACATATAATAAATACTTAAGCTGAATCGGCCACACTCACCAACAGCACCATCACTAGATGACGATTTGTGTACATATTTACAGAAATTTGTATGGACCCGTTCTATGTCAGGTCGATATTGAAAGCCCCAAAGTTGTGCACCATACAACAAGATAGGTTTTATAATAGAATCAAAAATTTTGAAGGAAACATGTGGTAGAGGGTGTCCGATTTTTGAAATAAATGATTTAATTGGTATAAGAGCCTTTTCTGCCTTCAGGGACAGGTTTATAAGGCACTTACCCCATTTTAACCTTGAAGAAAATAGGATACCTAGAGAGCAATAATAGGTTACACATTGGAGTCTTACTCCTTTAAAGAACCATTTTTCAATAGACTTGATAACACCACCATTTCTAAAGACAACAATTTTAGTTTTATCAATATTGACAAGATAATTCAGAAAGCTCACAGAATCTTTCCAGAATGTTTATTTTCCTTTGAAGGTCACCAATAGTGTCAGAGACAAGACTGAGGTCGTCTGCATAAAAAAGAGCTAAAATGTCTTTCACTTCACTTATGGTGAAAATACCACGGACATCACTGTTTTCCAACATTTCCAACAGTTGGTTAATGTAAAAGCAGAAAAGGATCGGGCTCAAATAACACCCTTGCCTGACACCTGTATGACACTCAAAGGAAGGTGTTATTTGGCTGCCTAATTTGACACAGCTCTTAACTGAATTATACATATTTCGTAGTGCATTATGCATTTTTTGCCATGAATGCCCCTGTGGAAAACTAGCAAAAGCCTTAGAAAAATCGACAAAGAGACAGTAAAATCTGCCTTTGGGTTTTGAAAGGTACTTTTCCACAAGGCCATTCAAAGTAAATATGTGATCAAATGTTGAGTAATGTGGCCTATAGCCAGCCTGAGCTTCCTCATACTTATCATAACATTCCGACCAGTCTTTTAATCTGCAATTTAAAACTGATGCATATAATTTACCAATATTATCTAAAAGAGATATACCTCTATAATTACTCGTCTCACATTTATTACATCTCTTGTACAATGGTACTATCATGGCAGTAGACCAAGAACTAGGATAATATGAGTTTGAACTAAACACAGAATTGAAAAATTTAGGGATGGTGATGATTTAATGAGATCTATACAAATTCCATCGGTTCCAGGGGATTTCCCTGCTTTCATATGTTGAATACATCTCAAAACCTCATCTTCACCGATTGGTTCATTTAACATGTCATATTCGCAACCATCAGAATCATCTGTGTAGTCAAAATCAAAGGCTTCCGTAGTGATTGTGTCCGATGTATTATTCAATAAACCTTGAAAATAATCAAACCATTGCTTTGGCGTCACCCAAGGTAAAGCTGTTGATTTTTGTCTTACAGAACTAAGTGTTTTACAAAATGTAGATTTGACATTAATGTCAATCAACAAATCTGAATAAACCTTTTCAGTGTGTTCACGTTTTTTGATTTCACATAGAGTCTTAAATTCCTTCTTGGCTCCTTTATATAAGCTCAATGATTGGTTAGAATTCCTTTGTCGGAACTGCTTCAAATAGTAAAATTTATTTGCTTTAAGATCGACACGCTGTTTATCAAACCATGATGGTTGACTGTTCCTATTTGTTACCTTATTACTAAATACGTTACTTTTGGTACATTTCTTGTAATACACGATAGAGTAATGAAATAAGTGTGAAATCAGAGTCAAACAGAAAGGACACCTAACATGTTTGCCACCTGAAGACAAAGTAGATGTTGATGACATCTTATTTCTTGTGCTGGCACGATATCGCGTCGCGAGGTGTGTATCGATACTTGACGATACATGGCATTCTATAAAAAAGTGGATAATATTTTATTTACTAGTCCGTGATTGAAAGCTAATCCCATCATAAATTCCTGTGAAGGACCACTCTGAAAGCCTTTGTTTTCAAATGATTTATTTGACATTTAATTTAGTAGACAGGCAGGCTTAATTATTTTAGTTACGTTTAGTTACTCAAAATATCAGTGTTAAAATTATGAAATATTAAAACCTTGGAGAAAAGTTTTAAGTTTATTTCTGTTACCCCATATCGCGACACGTATCGCATCGTGGCATGTAGCAATACCCAGCACTAGTTAATTCTCCCTTTGATAATTCGGATGCCAACAAAATAATTGTGTGAAGTAAAATGTCTGTATACAAGGAAACATTCATTAAAAATCCAGTAAGAATATAAAAAAATGACGATTGTAACACAATGCACGGGTCCGTCTTTTTACTCAAATCCACTCAAATCACACTCAAATTAACTCAAATCCACTCAAATCACACTCAAATCACACTGAAAATGAATTATTTTGTGTTATGGGTTTAAATATGAAGTCATATGAAGAAAAATGATTGTAATTAATCAACTGTTGTTTTTATATAAACAAGTTTAGTGGGGCTTCTATTCATTTTCTTTGATAATCTTATAATTCTTTTCACAACATTTTCACACTTCCTGTTCAAGATTAAAGGAGCGGTGATTTGAGCAAATGTTGTCTAAATACTCCTTCACAGTTTTAATAATGGAAATTGCTGCTCAATAATTGTCTTCACTCTGCAAAAATCACACTGGCCTTGCTATATAGATAGGTGAAAACTCCCAATTCCAGATTCCTAATATTATTTGAAAGTGCTAAAACTCTTACATATAGAAAATGGCTACTCGAACGCGACGACACGTTAACCGCAATTGTGGAGCATGCCTTACGAAATGTGACTCGTCTAACAGCCTTTGTTGTCATTTATGCCAAGTGAAATACCATTGGGACTGTGAAAATTTATCAGTGCAAGATTTTAATTTTTTTCGCCTTAAACCATCAGTTGAATTTACTTGCTTTTCCTGTTTTTTACGTTCCTCAGTGCCATATAACTTTGACGAAGCAACAAAAAGGATCATCATGGTAAGTTGTAATTTGAGGTATTTTGTCGAGGGATTGGTCTACAATCTGCATTGGTACTTTTTTCCCTATATATACTTAGCTGTGTGTGCTCTCTCTCTAGAACCATGTGAATTTTTCTTTTATCTCAGTAAGCGCTTTATCTAATATTTTCACACACGTTCAAAGATAGAATTTAATAATTAGGAGATCTAGCACATTTTATAATGTAATATACATTATACTGTGACAGTTCACAAACAAAGTGACGAATTCTCAGCCATAATCACCTTCTACACCAATTATCTCGTAAACCACAATACACTACCGTGACAGAAGGTGTTAAAGATTAACACGTACTCTCAAAATTCTTTTTCATACTAAGAGGATTGTATCACTAATAGTAATATAATAATAGTATAATATAAACTAAGAATATTGGCATCGATGATTATGAATTTTTAACACATGCAATATGATTTATTATGTATTATATCGGGTGGGCCAGAAAAAAACGATAACGGACTTGAAATTTTCAGGACATACGTATAATATGCATGCTATTACATGTACAAAATATAACAATGGTAACCCTGTACTGTACCCATTTTTTTAATGTGTCAATAGAGACGTTACAACATGTTCTGAATTTTCTTTTTAGGCTACAGAGAATGGAAATCTTTCATTTGTCGCTCGACGTGAACAATTGGTTGTTCCAGAACTATTATTTCGAATCCGTTCTGATATCATAAAACCATCACCTCATCAGCCATCTGTTGACATATTAGGAAGATTTAATCTTTCCCATTTGGGTGTTCCTTTATGTTCCGAATCCGACGGAAATTGCCTCTTCAGCTCCGTTTCGATAGCACTAATTGGTGACAATAGGCTTACATGTGAACTGCGCCTTAGAACTTGTATAGAGATGGCGTTGAATAAGTCGAAGTACGTCAATATACCAAATGCCTCCGATATTTTGGTACTGACAAGGAACAAGCCCTCACTAAAGCTATTGAACATTCATTTCCTGGTGCTAAACGTAGACTTTGCAGTAGACATCTGAAAGAAAATATCAGTCACTATTTGACCAATGTGGTTCCAACGAAAAAACACGAGAGAAAAATTATAATTGACAAGATATTCGGTGACAGTGGACTTGTTCATGCAGAAGACTCTTTTGCTTTTGAGACAATTTCAGAAGACATAACAGATAATGTGAAAAGTGACCAATTTTTATCATATTTTAACAAGCATGTTAAATTTCAAATTAAAAACTTTGTTTTCGTAATTGAAAATGAAATGTGGACAAATAATAACGCTGAATCTATGAATCATGTATTGAAATTAGCCATAGACTGGAAGCCCAGAAATCCTTCTGAACTCATTGAAAAAATATATAAAGTCACCGAGTTACAATTTCTAGATATGAAAAGGTCACTGTATGGCAATGGAAACTTTAAACTAAGTAAGAATTCTGTCCATTACAAAACATCTGTATCCACATGGCATTTAAAATCAGCAGAACAAAAAAATATCATTTTCCAAGACTTCCTTAATGCAAAAAAAAGTAAATTACATCAGCCTAAAAATATTTGTTCTACCAACGGTATATTGTCAATTCCAAATTCTATCAAAAGCCTTGCAAAAAAACCTTTCCAAAGAAAGAGATCTAAATCTGAAAGAGCACGATGAATGGCTATGTATCTTTGTTATCAATCTTTAAAGTATCGTTTTCATTAATATTACTGTTATTATTATATTTATTATTACATTTATTATTATTACATTTATTATTATTATTATTATTATTATTATTATTATTATTATTGGATAATGTATTATTATCATTATCATTATTATTATTATGATCATCATTTACTGTATATTATTTTTAATTTTCTTGTTGATGTCACTTGAATAAAAATTAAAGATTATATTGTGCGTTCTTTCATATTGCTGAACCTTTAAATTCATGAAACACGTTTTTATGTTTTTAAAATTGTGTTTATGATCTTGAGCTTGACTCCCAGCAATGAACGTATTGCGATTTGAGTAGATTTGAGTGTGATTTGAGTGTGATTTGAGTGGATTTGAGTGGATTTGAGTGTGATTTGAGCGGATTTGAGTAAAAAGACGGACCGCACAATGCACTGTTTCGTTAATCATCATATCACATGATATTCTTTAATAATGTTGTTATATATAAAACTTTATAATTTGTGATAAAAAATAGTTTAATGGTCGACAACACGATATGTTTGATATTTAAGAATGTCTGTAACTTTCGTCATTTCAAAATTAATTACAGATGATTAAAGATCTTGAAAAAAATTGAACTGGTTTGGATTTTTGTTAAAATGAACCAAAGTGACATTCTGGAACTGAACTTTGTTCTGAAATCTTTATTTTGTACAAGTTGGCATTAGATTGTGCTTGATTTTCGTCGTCGATTTTTATGTTGCTGCAAACAAGTATTGCCCGTCTTAATGGTCAAAACGCAATTGACGCAGTTTTGCAGGGCAACGCGATCGCCACATCAAAGTTCTAATGAAAACTAAGTTAATGCCACGCGATAATAGCAAACCAACATAACAACGAAGAGAGTGATTGATCATCGCATGTTCTACAGTCTTCACCCTAAAGATGAAAATAATTGTCTACTCCAAGTGTTTGTATTTCCCATTATTCCTTGTAAACCGAATTTTTTACCTCGGCCTGTATTCCAATTATATGTCGTTATTACAACCACGCTCACCTAAGTGCGTTTTGACCCAAGTCCGTGGCAAAATTTGTCGCGGCGTCAAACTAGCAGATGTTTCTTTCATTTACACCGATGAAGGAAATAAGTTTAAGCTGTCTTATACTAGGATATTTGCAATTTCTTTTGATCTTTTTGTTGTATTAACACATTAGCGTGCTATAAATCGTTGAAAATCGATGTTAATGTGCGATTTACTATGTAAATATATATAGAGAGATGAGTGACTATAGTTGTCCGCACAGAGCACCACTGACAAAAGAATAGTTTTTAGAAACAGTAAATAAATCATTTCTATATCTTTTCCTTTATGGAAACCCCAAATCTAACAACTATAGTTTAGTATGCTACGGACAAAGACATGTAACATAGTTTCTGATTGCCTTTCGCCCTTGGTCTCCTAACTGTTTTTAAGTTTTTAAGAATTTGCCGTTAAAGTATAAAAGCATTCCCAGGTAG